>BQNB010003474.1:37360-114663 GCA_026074375.1 Tanacetum coccineum | reverse complement strand
TCGAATTTGGTAGAACCGAATTACAAGAAAAATGAAACCTAAAGGTTTTAGATTGTTGTCACTTGATGAGAACTAGTAAATCGAACCTCTAAACTTCCTTGATTTGATTTGGAGTTTCGTGGGATCTCAAATCGCACAAAAGATCCCTATATGGGATTACCAAAATTGAAACAAGAAGAGAAAAGGGAAAAACCAAAAATCAAAAACCTTAGAGAATGGTTTTAGAATTCGGTGAGGGTTTTTTGGAGAGGATAGAACCGAAAAACTATTTAGGGTTTTTGAGGTTGTGAATGCATAAATAATAAGGTAGGATGTGAGGGTTTATATAGGCCCTTAATCCCATTCCTTGTAGAACAAGGAAACCTTAATACTTGCACTTCACACCCCTTTCTCCTATACTCCTAAACCGATACAAACACACTCGCATAACCATGCATGGATCGGCTAATCACAAGGCATCCACGGGGTTTGTGTTTTATCCAATTTAGTCCCTCCGGTTTTCATGTAAATGTTACATAATGTATATTAGAGATTAAACGTATTCTATGTGTTTAACGTGTGTACCCCCAATAGGCTCACGTATCTCTATTCGTATAAACCCCGGATCCAACTACCATATTCCAACATCTTTTATATATGTAATTTAGCTTCGTCAACCTGAGGCTCATTCGCATATGAACTGATAATTCATTGCCTCAATTTAACTCAAATGTCAATTGGAAAGTTTGGTTGCAAAATTGGTTATCATTTAAAGATTCTAAGGATCAGATGCTTATCATTATTGCCTCTTCGTTATTGATGATTTGGCGTTATCAAAAAAATGTTGCATTCAACTCTCAAAATATGAGGAAATGCGACATTTTGTTAACATTGTCAGACAAGTCATTGGCTCAAGCCCGATTGTGAGCTTGTGGTCCATTGGGTTTAGGGTTGAAGTTGCTTGTTATCAAAGCTATGTATTTAGTATAATTACATATGCTATCTCAGATGTATAGCATTCAATCAATAATACTCTTTTAATATTTTACAAACATACGCATATTTTTACTTGGTTTATTTTAAAGGTAATAAGGCAGTGAGTTGAAATGATCAGTTAAGATCTCCCATATAATTTTTTAGCTCCTTCCTAGATTTTTATTTAACTATATTCTCATTTTTCCGTTAAAGAAACAAAAGACAAAAAGCTCCACTTTTGGAAATACTCGTCTTAAAGCCATTGTGGATAGTTGGCTTATATTTTGTATTATAAACGAGGTTATAAGCCCGCGTTTCGTGATGAGGTGTTTGCGTACGTAAATGTTTTCTGTGTCGAAGATGTAAGTTTTATTTTTCTAAAGAAAATCCTATAAGCAAAGAGTAGTCCTTGTTTCTTAATCATTCCATTTTTACATTCACTATACATAATACAATAACATGATAATATTCACTATACATAATACAATTACATGAATTTGCCAACGCTAAAGTCAGTAATATTCACTATGCATAATGTAATAACATGAATTAACGGTCTTATTGTAACAACCAAACAATCCTGAAATATGAAATTTGTTGATTCACATAGATCTATACATATGAGGTCTTAGGGAAAGCAAAAGAAAATAAATTGCATACATCTTAGTGTTTAACTTTTTTGGCTTAGATTTGCGAGTGCGATTTTGAATAAGAGGGTGTTTGGCCTGCCATGACTAAAACACCTTTTTGGTTGATGCTGCCCTACGAAGATACGGGTCGCTTTCACCCGTCATGACCCACCAATTTATTATGGCAGGAAAATAGTCAACACACATAAGCAATAGTGTCTTCATCGCCAATGTATTACAGATTCCCTAAAGGCCAAAATATATCCAGCAAATCTAAAAAAATTAACAACACTATTTGTTTGCATAAGAGTGTACCACGCAACAATAGAAATATGATAAGGGTTTTGTCACTATTGCGTGAGCCGGCTTGTATTTGTGTTTTTTTACCAAACATGTACATGTGATATGAACAAAACTCCTATCACAGTTTAGTACTGCTCTCCATAACATAGCCACGCAAACTCATCGTAGTCTATTACAATTGATATAACCATCACTGACATTCAAATCTATATATACCATATGAAATTATATCAACTATCCATTCTAGATCCGAACCATAACTCACCCTCCAACTACGCTCCAACTCGTTACAGCAATTACGTTATGCAGGTATTTTAGTATTTCCACCTCAGATAAAAGGGCACCCGACCTGCCAGGGCTGCAAACACGATATAATAATGCCTCGCTAAGATACGGTTAGGGCGACACCAACACAGTCTAGCAACTTATTATAGTGCATAAAAGAAATAGTATCATCATCGACTACAATAAACATAGAACACCATGATAAAAAAAGAAAAGCGAGAATGTGATGGTGTCATTATCGCTTGTAATTTGCAAACATAAAAAGCTAACCTGAGATAATCAAACCAGACGTAAGCCCAAACAGCCAAGTTTGATTAAAACACCAACTTAATAAAGCATCAGAATAGTACATCATAAGCAAACGCAGTACGCGTCTGTTAAAAGCCTGAATATTCACAACTGACTGTAGCACTAATAAAATACTCGCAAAATGCAATTTCCAGAACGGGTTGGAGCATAATCGAGAGGTGGTATGAGAAGGTGTCAGAGTGACGATAAACATATGGGTTTGCAATCTTATTAGGTAAAAAAAGTATTAGCCCTGATACATGGGCCGGTGCGCCGCCTACTCTAGGTAGTTATTCAAGAATCAAGAAATATGACGAATCAAGCGACTTTTGTTACCAACCTAGGTAAATACCCAATTTATGTTTATAAACTCTATCACACCAACTATATCCATTGTAGTTTGAAACCATGACATATAACAAAAAATAAAGTTTGGCTCAGATTTGCAAGTCTGGAACCGCATAAAAGGGCACCCGACCTGTCGTGGCTGCAAACACGATATAATGATGCCTCACCAACATATGGCTGGGTGGCACCCAACATGGTCTATCAACTCATCATAGTTTTAAAGCATTATCATCATCACCTACAATAAAATTAAAATAACTTGAAAGGTAGCACATACTCAGAACTGTAATTTTCGGAAGTTAATCCTTTTTGAACATATCGCAACCATGGAAATAAGCTCACCAAGCTCGCCGTGCCAAGGCAGCGTCAAACAACATAATCATACAAACACTTTTATGTACCATTTCGTCTTTCAATTTTTTTTGGCTTAAACATACGCAAAAAATATAACCAAAGGATAAAAGGCTACTCGACCCGCCATGGCTGCAAACACCACCTTCTTGCTGCTTCCACGCCAAGATACAGGCCATTTTCACCTATTGCGCACCAGCCCATATTTATTTTGTTACCGACTCAGATCACCTCTATCCATTGCAATTCCGAACTATGGCATATAACAACAAAATAAAATTTGGCATAGATTTGCGAGCCTAGAACCGTATAAAAGGGCATCCGACCTACCACCACTACAAACACAAAATAGTACTGGCCTGTCGACATACAACTGGGTAGCACCGAACACGGTCCAACAACTTATGGTAGTTTGAAAATCATAAATGCACAAAAGCAATAGTATCATCATCGTATACAATAAAGTTAAAATAACTTCATAGGCAGCACGTATTTGAACGCGCAACCAATAGACAAACATAAGTTCGGACTTGGGCTATTTTTAGGATATAGCAGTCATGGCAGCAAGTTCACAAAGCATGCAGCATCAAAAATACCGCTAAACGTTAAGAAAACACAACATAAGCATCAACAAAGTGCAATACATTAAACATACAAGTATGCAACATGGGTTGGTAAAAAAACATATTGGGAAACCAACCTGTTATAATCAATATCAAGATTACTCATATTTTTAACAATGAATCCATGCAGATATCAAAATATTCATAAAACCTCAAAACCCCAAAATGCAATCAAACAAAGCAAGGCAATAAGCCACTTATTATAATCCATCAAAACTTACCACAACAAACATAAACCAAACATCAAAAACTAACATAAGCCTACATATACTGAAATAAAATGTCATAAACATAATTCAACAACAACACAAATGATAGGTAAATCACAAACCTAAACACATGATTTCTTCCTCTTTAATTCATATGTGTGATAAACAAAGCACACCTAAACTAAGAGCATATAAACCTCTAGTCCCAGATATCAGTTATTGTAAAACCAAAAAAAATTAAAGAACGCAAACATAAGCTTTCTTCCTGTTTAACTCAAATGTGTGATAACTAAATAGACCAAACACAACCGTAGTCCCAGATATGACTTATGGAATACACCTGGTGTCTATGCAAGAACACAAACACTCAAGTGTAAAGATTATGTGGCACTTACAAAATATAATAATGCTAATACTATAGCTTCTACCTGTTTATTGTCTCACAATTCACTATAGCTCTAATAAAATAATCTCAAAATCTAATTACCATAACGAGTTAGAGCATAGTCGAAGGGTGATTTATGGTTTGGATCTGGAATGGATAGAGGTGGTTTGAGAAGGTGTGAGAGAGACGATAAGACGATAAACATACGGGTATGCAACCCGGGTAGGTAAAAAATCATATTGGGCCAGGTACATGGGCAGGTGCGCCTGGTATTTGTATGTTTTTTTTAATGGAGATGCTCTCAGTTAGAATATATGTATCCTCAAATCCACTTGAATCTTCTATTGTAAAGTTTCAAGAAGGCTTATTTAATCGAGACTAAGGCTGCATGGTGACCCTTGTCTAGAACAAGTTCATGACAAGTGGTATCAAAGTGAGTGAATTTAACGTAATGGGAAACAAAACCAAGAAGAATGTGACCAATGTAAGCACATTAGTTGATGAGAATGAGGTCTAGATGAAAAGCGTCAAGAGCAAAAAAAGTGAAGTTTGTTAAAGGATGTGGTGACAAGTTTAGATAGGAGGGTTTCAGGTGTAGAGACACATGTGTCAAAGTTGAAGACCTATGTTGACAACATAAAAGGTTTGGACTCCAAATTTAAGAGAAGTATACTGGGTTTCAAGGTGGCCCTTAATGTTCTTGGTGGCTACTTAGTGCCTCTGATTCATGATATAAGGGATGTGCTCATGAGAAAGTCGTGTAGTTGCATAAAGATGAAAGATAAGACATCTACAATATTCATTTTAAGCATTAAAGATTTGCAAGTCGATATGAGTTTGTGCGAAAGGTTAATGGCTAGTGGAGGGTGCGATACTCGTCATATGCTTCAAAGGTAGATGTTTTATAGCCATCAACATTCATGAGACATTAGCAAGCTATGGCGGTTGATGATTTATGATGGGAGATGAAACAATACTAGGAATGTGACCAACGTATTGATGAAGCTAACCAAGATCAAGAACGCCGCATTGATACTTGAAGGATACCCTTTTGCGCTATCCATGGAACGTAATGTTTCATTTTGTTTCATAATCGTTTGATAAAAAATTCGTTTGTATTCGTTTATTTATTAAATGAACAAACATGAATATTACGTTCGTTTAGTTAAATGAAAGAACATGAATAAAAGTTTTGCCTGTTCATTTATGTTCGTGAACGTTTGATTATTCGTTCGTTTATGATCATATAATTGTTTATGTTCATCTATCACATCTTTTTATTATATAGTTTTAGAATTGAGTTACTTAATGTAGATGTATCAAATCACTTAACAAATAAGCTAAAGAAAGTCTAGAGAGGGAAATGAGGGTTATAACACTTTAAAAAGAGAAAGAAGGAAAATGTATTATGAGAGAAATGAAACAACCAACCCTCTCCAAGGTGTGGAGAGGGGTATTTATACCTAGCATAAGGCTAGTCAACATAAGGATGTCTTATGTTGACCCGGTTAGCTTGGTAAGTTTCCAAATATTACGCTATGAGTTATTCTATAATATATTGCTAGTGACTGAGTCTTTTCTTGATTTCTAACAATCTCCCCCTAAGGTAGGTTACTCCAATTTACAAAAACTTAAGCTTATCATTCTATGAATGTCTTCAATCTTTGCTCGTAGTCTTGTTTTCTTTATCTTTATCTTATGAATCTTGATGTAGTCATCTTTAGACTTTTAGGCTTTAGCTTGTATCTTTATATTGACTTATATGTGATCTTAAGCTTCTTAAGATCATCAACCAAACATAATCTCTTTTTGCCATCTTGTAATCTTTTCCTTCTTGTGATCTTGTGACTTTTAGATAGACATGCTCATACCTTTCTTTGTCTTGAAAGCTTGAAAAGGTCATCTTTCTTAAAACTCTTTAACTTTAATACTTCATCATTTCAAGGAAGATGTGCTGTATCAGAGTAGCAGAAGTCTTTTGAAGCATGTACTTGAGCTTTCATGATGTCTTTACATATGTCGGTCGTGTATAAGCTTGCGGTATTGACTTTGACTTGTCATCGGTTAACTGCTGCCGCCGTCAGGAAACCTGCATGAATGGGTTAGTGATAAACAACATATATGAACGAAAGGGTCTTTGTCACTTCATCGAATACGATTGTAATAAACACGGTTTACCGTTAATCAGTATAAATACTGCTTGTGATCAGGTAGAATTCAAAAGAATATCCTTAACAGGGTTTCGTAGTTGCACTAGTCGTTCTCATTACGGGAGCATCTCAAAACAGACAACACGGTAAGAGTGAATCAGTAAGTTACTATCTTCCCAATTAAGTCGTCAATTCGTGTTTAGCTTTTCTATGTCCAGTTACCCTTGTGAGGATTCCCATGGACATAAGATTGAAAATTAATTTAGGAAAATTAGCCATTGTGTTAAGATGCAAACGGTTTTTAGAACACACCAACAGTTTTATCTTTTTCAAAATTCATTCGTCAATTCATAAGTTGGATGGAATAGATATCCAATATCACAAGTTTGATCCGTGTAGGATCTCACAAGTCACCTACCGTAGAGCTTGTTTGATGTTGGCTCTGGAAGGATTTTCATTGTCATTGTGAGTACTTTAGTATCACTCTGATGTTCTGGCAATATCACAAGGATAATGCGTAGGAATCTTAAGATATTACTTGTTTTTACAATGTGTGATTTAACAAATATTATGTACTATTGTCCTAATGAGATCTATGGATGATCTCTTTTATGGCTCTAGACTCGATAGTGCATATTGAAATTAGTAATCAGAGGCTGGAGCAGACTGCCACCTTTTCAATATCTACTAACTCAGAGTGAGAAAGTCGATAGAAATGTGTTTAATCTCCGTGAAAAATGAAACAATAGTCTTCTGAGGGACCTTGAGTGGCTGGGAAGGGTTGTGCATTGAACAAGTGTCTTTCTAATTGAGTCAAATTGATCTTTGTAAATTGATTTCAAATGCTCTCGTTCTTTTCTTAAATTTTCATTTTTAGAAAGTAATTTTGCCACACTATGCTCCAACTCAATGTTTATTGTGTCAATCTCATCAATGTCTTTCTTTACATTTTCCACACTATCTTTTCCACTCAAAAATTTAATCCTATCCTTCAACTTTCTTATGACCATGTCCTTTTTTGTGACTGGGCTTTCAATTCATTTATTTCAAATAATTGATTAAATGTAGGAACATTTTGGTTTTCACAAAAATTGTCCTTTTGAAAAATTTCTTGATTGAGTTGAGTTGTTAATTCCAAAGAAATGTAATGATTTTCAAGTGTTGAATAACTTTTCAAAAGTTTATCCTAAACATCTTTTTCAATCAAATCTTTCTTTTTGAGAATCTTAGTCTCAAGTTCCGGATACTTATTGCATTCATCCACACATGACTTATTCCCATAAAGAATATCCACAGAATTCACAGCAATATGCACAATTTCTTGAGACATGATTTGTTACAAGAGTTTATCATTATCAATACTAAGTTGTTTGATTTTAATTTCAAAAGCGTTTTTGTCTACAGAACACTGATCAACAGCCGCTTTCATTTGGTTAAAAATAGTTTGAATTTTAGTAATTTCATCTAAAAGAGTGTTATCAAACGTATTAAATTTATCTTTTAAAACTTTTAAAAATGGAATTATTTCAGTTACAAAACAAGCCTTTGTATGTTCAAAACCCCATGCACCTGCCGTTATAGCATCAGATGTGGTTCTCTTTTTCACGACCTTGTCAAAACTGGCGAGTTGATATTTTAGCTTTTTACGACTTTCATTTACCAAACTTACCTTAGGAAGTTCACTAGGAGCTTCAATTCTAACAGGTGTATGTGACTTAACAGATGTGTCAGGATTATAGTTCGAATATTTTAACCAGAAAGCTTGTTCTGCAGAGAATTCTTTTTTAGTAACAAAACGTTTACCAAAATCTTATTTTATTTTATTCAACTTTGAATAATTAATTGGAGAAATATTAATTTTTTTTTATTTAAATTAGATCATTTTGTTTATCAAGCATCTTTGATCGACTATCTTCTTCTAAAATCAATGTCTCTTCATCATCAATCACATAAATCACATCATGTTCCTTAGCAATAACACTACCATCATATAATGTTGGTTTAATCCGCTGAGCTTTTCTAAGATGGAACGGATTTTGATAACCAAGAGCTTGTTTGTGAGTGTTATCGTAAAAAACTTGTGGTTTCGTTAGCATATGCATTACTTGCGTAATCGATACAACTTACAAAGAATATTTTCTAGTTCTTTATTTTGGTTTTCCAAAACAATTTCCTTGTCAATGTATTTAGATTCTTTTTCTTTAGATTCTATTTAAAAACAGTTAATGTTGTTGATAAAGATTCTTTTTTTGACCTGATTAGAAATAGTTTCTTTAAGTGTATTGATCTCCTGCTGAAAAGCCGCAAACTTTGCATTTCTATTCTGAATTAAGTCATCCATTTGAGAATCTATTAATGGTTCACGTTTGTTCAAATCTACATTTTGTCTTTGTTCAAAAATGACGACACGTTCTTTGTATCTCTCAAGCTCAGCGGTTAAGGATTCATTTTCCATTTTATTTGTCTGATTTTCCTTATCCAAATTAGCTACATGATCAGTCATTTGTTCAACCAAAGATAGAACCAATACATCATTTGGTGCAGAAGAATTAGTATCCTGAACACCCGCATTTTATGATTCCTGGAGATATTGAGAGTAAGGAATGATATTGCTATCACTGGTTATCTCATTATCTGGTAAATCCACAATATGTGTTTGTTCAGAATAAGACATCTCTTGCACATCCTGATTAATCATATCATTCAGATAAGTATCAGAGTATGGTACCTCAGAGAGGACATCTGAATCACAGCTTGAAAGATTTGCCATCAGAATCGCTTTAGCCGAAGATATATCATCACAATCCGATTCATAGGTACCTCAGAGAGGACATATGCTAAGCAACTTGAACTTCTGCTATTCCAGGGTCTACTATTAATGCAAGTTGCTCTTCATTTAATATCTGACCAGCTTCTTGTGCTTTGGCTAACATTAACTTCTTCTTAAACCATGCAGAACTTCTTGGCCTCTTTGGCTGAGCGTACTATTTCGCCATGTGTCCTTCCCTTAGACAGTTATAACACTTCACAACCTTTGCTTGATTAGGTGCATAGTTTCCCCTTGAGGTTGTAGCAATTCCTTTGTTTCCAGTGCCAGCAAAACTCTAAGTTTGTCTTCCTTGAACTTGTTGAACTATGACTCTTCCATCTTGAATGGTAGCCTGATTTCTAGGATTGGAAGACGTTCTTAGTTGATAGTTTAAAGGTGGAAACCTTGATGAGACAGCAGATAGGAATGCCATTGCTTTGTTGATGCATTCAATCGGATCCTCTCCTTGCTAAAATGTAGGAACAGCGAGACTAGAGTCTAATTGAGGAAATTCAGCTTGAGATTGTTATGTCACTGGCAGAGATATGAATGGTTGGGGAGAAACTGATTGTTGTTGTGGATTAACTAGAGTGTGATGGTGTTGATGATCAATAGGTGCTGCATAAACTGGTGTGAATTGTTGAAGGGGTTGATACATTGAAGAACCTGAATGTTATGGAGATTGAGAGGGGTTGTATAGAGTTTGAGAGTTGGCTACCAATGCAAGAGGATCTGGATATCTTTCACGCATGATACGTACTTCATTAGCATGTCGTTCATGTTGACTTAGGTATGCATACAGCTAATCATAGTTGGTTGTATACAAACTCTTTGCTAACTTTACATCAGTGACAAACTTGCTCCATTTCGGTAGAAGAGCATTCAGCGACTTGGTATTGACTTACTTGCTGAATTGTCATCACAATAGCATGCATATCATTGATCAGATAAGAGAATCTCCAGTAATACTCATACAATGTTTCACCCTGAATGGAACCAAACTTTTCGAACAAGTTGTATAATCTGCATTCACGTTCTTGATATGATAATTCAGTGCCTTTCAATAGTAGCTTGACTCTATCCCAAATATCCTTAACTGCCTCTTGATGGTTTACAAGTGCAAACACATTGAGAGGAAGACCATGAATAATGATATTTGTTGCTTGAACATCACAGTCCTCTTGAAGTTGTTGTGCTTCAGTTAGTTCAGAGTATTTCTTAGGTCGAGTCTGCCCATTTTCTTCAACAGTTGGGTAGACCAGTGGACCATTGTCGATTGAATCAAGCATCATCCTATCATTTTTCTTCCCTTTGATGAATAGACGTATACGACTTGCCCATGAATCATACATTGACTTCTCAAGCATTGGAGGACGGTTCTCAGCTCCAGCAACAATTATGTGGTATGCTAAAGTAGTCATCTAGCTTTAGTTGTAAAGTGAAATGATTAAAGATTGATCGAACAATGATAAAGGAAGATTATGTTAAGGAGTGTTGTTATCGATGACTAAGATTGATATTCCACGGGATTTTACAAATCTTCACTAAAATCGAGAAATCTCAGTATTTCACGGGATTTTACAAAGTAAGACAAACCGTAGAAAATAAGATCTTTTTGTGATTAATGTAATGTTTTTCAAGGAATATGTCAGTGTAATGTTTCTCAAGGAATATGTCACTGTAATGTTTCTTAAGGAATATGTCACTGTAATGTTTCTCAAAGAATATGTCACTGTAATGTTTCTCAAGAAATATGACAATGTAATGCTTCGCTTGGTTTGTGAAAATTAGACAGAGTTTCGTTTTACACAATTACGTATTTCGCATGAACTAACAACGTGTCATAAATCGCATGAAGATATAAATCGCACACATATTTCGCTTGACATGTTTCGCATGACCTAAGAAAAATTAAGCAAAGTTTTGTTTCCAAGAAATGACATAAATCGCTTGAACTTCAACCTATCATAAATCGCATGAAAACATATTTTGCATACATGTTTCGCTTGCATACATATCTCTCTAGATTCATAACATGTTTCGCTAGATTCAAAACATGTTTCACATGCGGAAAAAGCATACTTTTCCACAAAAATACCAAAAACTCACCATTTTGACGTTTTACCTTTATTTTTTCTTGTACAACTATTTATCTTAGACCTAGATCTTGCTTAAAAACATAAACTTTAACACTTTTAAACACAAAATCCGGGCTTTGATTTTCAAGTGACAAAACCAAAAAGGCAAAAAAACAGACGGTCTAAACAAGATAAAAATGCACACAAACTCACGATATCACCCCATGGCGACTGATACCAATTGTAGATGTATCAAATCACTTAACAAATAAGCTAAAGAAAGTCGACAGAGAGAAAGGAGGGTTGTAACACTTTAGAGAGAGAAAGAAGGAAAATGTATTATTAGGGAAATGAAACAACCAACCCTCTCCAAGGTGTGGAGAGGGGTATTTATACCTAGCATAAGGCCGGTCAACATAAGGATGTCTTATGTTGACCCGGTTAGCTTGGTAAGTTTTCAAATATTACGCTACGAGCTATTCTATAATATATTGGTAGTGACCGAGTTTTTTCTCGATTTCTAACACTTAAACAAAACAACACTTATGAAACACAATATGGCGTATATTTTTGTAAATTTTATATTTTTTTATGTTCCTTTGTTTATGTTTGCTCATTTATGTTCGTTCAGTGTCTTAATAAACGAACATAAACGAACATGAACAACATTATTTCTTAATAAACGAACATGAAAAACAAATTCGTTCGTTTAAGCTATCGTGTTCGTTTATTTGTCCGGCTAAACGAACATGAACAAGGCTTCGTTCGTGTTCGTCCGGTTCTTTTACATCAGTTTCAATATATTATATTTTATATATATATATATATATATATATATATATATAAATATATATATATATATATATATATATATATATATATATATATATATATATATATATATATATATATATACTAGTTGCAAAGCCCGCCTGATGGGCGGGCTTGCCTTATGAGAAATTCGTTCGTTTAAGTGATCGTGTTCGTTTATTTTTCCGCAAAACTGAACATGAAAAGGCTCCGTTCGTGTCGTCTGGTTCCTTTAGCATCAGTATTCATATATATATATTAAATATAAAAATAATATATATATATATATATATATATATATATATATATATACTAGTTGCAAAGCCCGCCCGATGGGCGGGCTTGCCTTATGAGTATCCAAGGAATATATAAAGTAACAGTTTATCAATTATGATATTCGTAAAATATTTTTAAAGTAAATAAATAACAAAAACAAATGAATGGTAATTCGATATGAGGAACTAAAACTTAACAAAATATTTGTCATTACAAAATATATGTTTTTAGTTCAAATGTGAAATAAAGTTTCTTTATACATAATGTTTTTGGCATTGAATTTGTGTATTTAACATCTCTATCACAACATAGAATCTTCAAACCCTTCATGCACTTAATCCTTGAGACGGTGACATATAGTTGCCCATTAGAGAAAACGGCCTCTGATGGGCGGGCTTGTTTGTGAATATCGTTTACAAAAAATTAAGTAAATGTGAATCAATAATAAAAAAAGAAATATTTATTCAATGCGTTAACAAAAAAAAAACTGAATGCTCATTGGATATGAGAAACTATAATTTATTAAAGTATCTACAAGATCAAATTATATGTTGTCAATTCAAATTTGCACACATAATATGTGTCCTTGAGCCCACCCCTCTTTGTGTAGCAACCATTGGATTCAACTAATCAACTCTTCTCGAGCACCCCTCGTCGACTGAAAAGCAACTAACTTTTCATGTAGTTATTATTAGTATATTTTCAATAGTTGATAATCAGTTTGTGTTTGAATAGAGCAATCTGATCCTGATTATTTTAAACTAAAATAAGTAGTTTTCAGTGATGAGATAGGTTAATATTATATGTTTTAATCATGCATAAGGAGTGTATAGGATTGCTTACTGTAACAATGGACATTTTTTAAGATAACAGGATGAGCATTTTAGCATACGCTATTCTCAAACTTATTATTTAAAACTATTGTCTTACAAAAAAATAATCAACAATCTCAAACACACTTCAAATTCTATACCAGTTTTCTCAAAACACAATAAACAGACAACCAATTTCTAAGCAGCAATCCCAAACACCCCTAAGGTTATTCAATACTGATAAAAGTGTGGTCAAATAGCATAATTTAATCCCAAAAACTGCCTAACAAAAAAGGATCTAGAATTAAATCAAATTAGCAACTGACCTTTATAAGAGAGTCTTATGAATAATGTTGATGAATCAATGGTGTGCGTCCGAGGAACCAGAAAATTGCTTATCAGAAACACCATATTGCTTCTCATCATCACCATGGTTTCGTGCCAGAAGTTGATACCCCGAAACCCACCTACAGTGAAAATACAGTTATAGGAGACGGGTAATGGAGAGTTGGGCCTTGATGCTGATCAATCCCCACACCAGAACAGATGTGGGTCCACCCAGGCACCAAAGGGGTCCCGTTTGAGAATGGCCAAACAACGGCTGCAGAGACGGCGTAGTTTGTGCTGAACCAAACACAAAACCATTCTGAACACCGTTCCCACTTCAACCCATTCTCTTCACATTTCACAAATCATAAACAATGAATCAGAATTATTTGTTGTCACCTCTAACTTCATGTTTCAGCTGAATAAGCACAACCTTCACCGAGTATTGTAGAAGATCCTTAACTCGTCTGACTCTAGGCTAACCATAACTGTATTACGACCACTTGCTTCTGCCATGAGGGTAGCCAAAATTTACTTTCAAATTTTATAATAGTGATTTATAGTGTATAGCTTTAATACAAAAGAACAACGGATATAAGTAAAGCTGGGTAGTGCTTGTGCAATCACTTGTATCATTTTGGCATCTGGTCCCGCTCCTCTCCTCTCGTAGCCTGCACTTCAGTTGTTCCTTTGAAATTTCAAGCTGGAAATGTGAAAAAAACCACAAATACATCAGCGGCTAGCTATACAGACCGCATATTAATATCATCTAAACACCAGACTTTTGCGTCCGCTTGAGACTTTGTTATTTTATTGCTAACACTGTCACATTGTCAACAAATCAAGATAATTGACTAATATACATGGTCGTTATTTGTTATCACACTTTTCGTATTTGATTGTCCGCATCCAACGCTGCATACTACGAAACTATTTATTTGCTAATTTTATTGTGTAAATAAACACTTAAAAATAAGCACTTCCATTTGTGGGAAACTGATCATTCGCATGAAACAACTAATTTTTCATCCAAGTTTTTTCTGTAGGTAGCTATGCACTAAACTTACTTTAATCCAATTTTG
Source organism: Tanacetum coccineum (assembly GCA_026074375.1). NCBI lineage: Eukaryota > Viridiplantae > Streptophyta > Magnoliopsida > Asterales > Asteraceae > Tanacetum > Tanacetum coccineum. The sequence continues at coordinate 99,944 of BQNB010003474.1, read as the reverse complement.
AGCCTAATCGAGCAAACGTGTGATCGCGGGTTTTTTCTTCTACAGCGGTGGGAAGAATATTATTGTTTTCAGACAGGTGGGTCTTTTAACTATAGAAGACTGATTTAGTTTGAACAGTCTTTTGCTACTTCAAACATATATAAAAAAGAAAAACAGACCAACCTTGTTTGCTTTTCCCGTCACTGGTGCGATAATTTTCTCCGATTCTGATGGGAACACAACAGACCACAAATTCCATGCCCAAACACATACCTGAAACCAAAGCGTAATAGGATCAAAATATGCCACAGTATAATTCGAATGCTAACTCCTACTAAGCTGCAAAAGTACTTTTACGCGCTGATAGAAGCGGTAAATCTAAAAAACATGAATTACTCCCGAAATAACATTAGTGTGTCATGTTCATTGACTAACTTATATATGCATTACTTGGAACCATCTTAATCCGAAAGTAAAGTACCAGTTGTGGCAAGGCCCCTTTTGTTCTCTCAAACTAAGACATTAATGTATGAAAGTTGTGCATACATATTGAAGCGTTGAAAGCAACAAAAGTAAGTTTTTTTGTCCCATTTGACAACCTTTTGATATTAGCATCAAGTTTTCCTACTAACCCCTCAAATAAAAAAAGGGATTTAAAATCGTAGGAGACAAAAATAAGAGTATCAAGAACCGATAGATGAATGATGTTTTAACTAAGAATCGCTATATACCTCTTAGCTTGTTCCTTTGTTGCAAGTAATTCTGTAAGCGCTATTTCCTAGAAAAACCATCAAAATGAGTATTTAATATCTGATAAACATCTGTATAAACCAGGTTATTTGGTTAGGAGAAAACTCAATACATACCGCTCATTACATGACCTGTTGTGCTCTTCTAACTTTGCTTTAGATCCCAAAATGAATCAAAATAGTTTAAATCCTGCAATAACAACAAAATAAATGATCATGTTGTGGAATTTGTTCGTATCTAAACTCTCTATTTAAATCCAGGGTGTTCTTGGAGCTATAATATCGTTGTGTCCTGCCTTAGTAGGATCAACCTGTTGCAGCCATTACATTAAGCATTTTCATCAAGCACTCAATATGCATCTTTATTATACGAAAAACTACATTCAAAAACACCAACATGTTACATATAAAAAGTAAATACGTGGTCAATGTTAAATTTAGGCAAACCCCTATACCTTCATTTGCAGTAGCTTTTTAAAAATCCCAGCTTAAGTTATAATCAAATGAAAAGTTTTTTGTAATTAAATTTCTTTAGGCATTTCATCAAACACTTGGTGTTCATACACTTAGAATATGTATCACTATCAATTACTGAAACACGTATAAGATTAACTGAAAACCAATCACCCAAAATCATATATAAAAAACATAACTTTATCTAGTAAATAAATCCAAACTTAAGCAATCAAAATAAATACCTTGATGTGATGATAAATCATGAATGAGAATGAATTTTTTTATCAGCCTATTATCACAAAATCTATTGTTATATGAATTGTTAAAAATCGTGTTTTAGGGATAAGATAATGATTTTGTTGAAACAAAATATTAAAAATCATATTTCAAGGTTCAATGAACCACATGTAAAGTAATTCAAACTGCAGTTATAAACTTAACATACCTGGCGATTAAAGCTTCAATTTTGTCATAAGAACCCTAATAAATTCAATCAAGATCATGCCTTCGGTGTTGTGGGTTATGATTTATGTGATAATAGTTATGGGAGATTGAAATTATTTTAGGTTTGATTATGTGATTTGAATTTCGAAGTGTTCTCCGAATTTAATGGCCCTGCGTTTATTTTAGAAGTGATATGCGTTTCAATTCTGGTTTCCAAAATTTCAGTTGTGTTTCTAATGCCAAAAGTAAATACAGATTTACTAATTTACGATTTGTTATCTATTTTATTTTTTAAAAATATTCAACAACTATCATTGTGGTCTAATGGTAGATGCATATGTTGTGGGTGCATAGACCAGGGTTCGAACCTTGTAATAGACTTTTTAGCACCAATTTATTTCCAGGATTTCACTAATGCATATGTGGCAAAAGTAATACACATGTGGATACATAAATGCCTACATGTCATTCTTGGTTGCCTAGTAGGATAAAAAATTGCTGACATGGAATTCGACAATGATGATGTGGCAAAAAATTGCTGACATGGAATTCAAAAATTGATGATGTGGCATTAATCTTGCCAAGTCATCATTATGACATCCACTTATATATAATGTAAGATGTAGCCACACCCTTCAAGTCTCACCATAAAGCTTTTAAGTCAAAGAACTTCGCAAAAAATTGAAGCTCCTAGAATAATTACAAGAAAATTGTATTACAAGTAGTTAATTGTAATAAATGGTGTGCAGGAGATTGTGTTTGCATATGACTGTTATTTGAACTTGTAAGTTGTAACCATTAGATAATCCATTGTTTAATTGTTTAAATTCTTCTGATTTACGAAAGTAATTCATTAAAAGCTCAAAAAAAAATACTTTCATATGAAAAAAAGGAGACAAGTCTGTGATACGTGAGGTATAAGTGTCTCAAACACACACGTAACTTTACTGTTTGTTAGTGAGTTTATAGCAGGTAATATGTATTTGATTATATTTGCAACTGATATGGATCTTAAGTCGTACGGCGATGGTGGGGTGGTGGTTGGGGTGGAGTTGGTGCTTGGTAGTGATGATGGTGAGGAGGCTTGGTGGTGGCGAAGATGATTGGTGGTGATGGTAGTGGCCGGTGGACTTGAAATGTAAAACTTAACAGATGATCATTAAATATTTAACGAAAATATTTAAATTGACCAAAAATATAAGTTGAGTGCCTTTTTATGCAAGAAAAAAAGTACGATACCTTGATTGGAAATGACCCTTAAGTTGAATACCTTTTTGTGTCATTTACCCTTTTTAAAATGGTTTCAAATCAGCAATTTTTTCGAATTTTTAAATAAAATATTTATGCTTTAAAGAGAAATTAGTATGAAGATATGCACATTCACTCAATATTAATATCAAAATTTTCTGAATTTTAAATGATCAAATCTAGTTTGTAGTATGAGTCTTACTATTAATACCTCTTCTGACCCACAAAAAAATTACATATTTTTTACTTTTAACAACTTCCATCCCTCTTTGTTATTAATTATATAGTATAATATAGTTTTTTTATCAGTTAATTTTCCGTACTTTTAAAAATTTTATTACTTTTGACTTGTTAAACTTTATAATTTTTGTTTCACATTTTTATTTCACAATTTTATAATATAAATTAAATTATTAAGTGTTTTTGAGGGTATTTATAACATACCCATTGTAGTATGGATATAACTCTTTTTTTACATAATCATGTTGTCTGTCGTTAAATATTTACAAAAACGATTTATTTCTGTTGAAAAGGATGTCAAATTTATAGGCCGATTTATGTGACCAAACATGTGATGAAAAGTCAACAAACATCATTATGATTTAGTCAATACCAATCCATCACCCACTTGCTAGTTAACTGATTGCAACTGCTCATATTAAATTGAAAGGTAAATTACATTGTTGGTCCCTGTACTTAGGTTCGTTTGCTCGTTTGGTCCTCATATAACGGAGACTCTCATATAGAGTCCCTTTTTGACATTGTTCTTACCCGTTTGGTCCCTAAAGCCCCGTTATGCCTAACGACGGATATCTTCGTCGTTATCCTGGCCACGCCGCCCTTCCGCTGAAGGGCAGAATCGTCTTTTCACGCTATTTTTTGATTGTGTCGTTGGTCCCTGAACACAAGGGTTCTACCGATTAGTATTACTTTTTTTGTTGTTTAGCGCTCGCACGTTTGGTCCCTCGGGTCTCTTTTTTCCCGCCTTTTTTTCCTCTTCACCCAACACCCAAGTTGTCATATATAACCGATTCTAAAATGATGTTGCACGTAATTTACATACCAAAGTCATATACAATACCGAACAAGTAATTCATATGTAAAAGTAAAACTTAAAATACATATTACTGCAAAAATCAAAAGATTACAATTGTAACTAGACATGGACAAACCCGAATACCCAGCAAATTCTAACAAACATTTTACAAAGACTCATAATCACACACTTGCAAGAGACGAAATGAACTCATAAAGGTTAGCATCAACTGAAAAAGGTGGAATGAACTCATCATCATCATCACCATCCATTTGATTAGATCCAATATCAAAGATCTCATTGATAGTTTTTTATATTAGGATGTATTTTAAAACCTTTCCAGATAAGTTTATCACCAAAAAAGCATCATCTTCCCCTTCTCCCAAACCAATACTCCAAACACTTGTCCGAATCTATCATTGATGAGGTGTCATTTTATACACTTTTTCGGGGTCATTTAACCCCTCAAATCATGCAAATATGCCCATATTATGTGCTTAATCGTTTGTTTTTGTGTTTTTAGCACTTGGATGACATTTGAAGGAAATACACGTAACTTGGGCTCATTTGGAGAAGAAACGAACAAGACTACGACTCTACACCAAATCCTTTAAAAAAATCATGCATACAGAGCGTGAAGACGGCGTCGCGAGTTCCAAGAGACGACGTCACGATTTATAAAGCGACGACGTCAGAGATTTGACGACGGCGTCAGAACGTAGCCGACTTAAAGTAGCTCTAGAAGATTGGACGTGGCTACGGCGTCACGACTATAACACGACGCCGTCGCACCGCTTAGCCTATATATACAAAACAGATTTTAGGGTTTTAAGTGTGTAACTTTTGGGAGATGAACCCTAACTTTTATATTTGAGTTTGGCAGCTTTTTAGGCCGTCTTTAGGGCCTCAAAACCCTATTGTAACAGTCTTTAATCCATGTTTTAATAAAGTAAAGTTCATTTATCCCTTCAATTTTTCATTATGTCAATGTATTGTTTGATTGATTTGTGTTTTTTACCTTCTTATAACATGCTAGGCTAGATCCTTTATTATTTACTTATGATTGCATGAAACTTAGATTGTAGATCCTTTTTATGTTGCTTCTTGTAATAGATGTGCGCGTTAGGCTTTAGAAAACTAGCCATACGATATTAAATTGGCATAGACGTCTAGGGAAACGCGAGTGTGTAGAAAGGATACCATCGGTATCAGTCTTCATACTACCTTACCCCTAATATGGTTGATCCCTCTTAAGATATTTCAATTGCATTTAATATACTCTTAGGGGCCTTGTAATAGTCTTCATACTACCTTATTTGTGTGTTGCCCTAACGGAATATTACGTAGACGACGGGTTCATGTAATTCGTTCATGACTTAGGAAATACTTACACAGATCATCACAAGTGTGACAAAGAAACAGGATTAGGAAAAGCAATATGAGGAGTAGTGCATGATTAAGTAAATACGTTCGTTTATCATATAAGTTATCACCAAAGTAGTTTAGATATTAATTTAGTTTAATTAGATAAAACAACCCTACCTCTTAAACATATGATTTTACCTGCTTTCTATAAAATAAAAATACAAAAAGAATCTTCTCTCAAATATCATAGACTTCTGTTAGATCTTGATCGAGCCTTTCTAACCTATTCCCCTAGAGAACGATAACAACCCCCGAGTCTTGCCTTACTACACTACAACGGTTAGGTGCTCTACCTAGGGTGTTGTAAAACTTCTTGTTGAAGTCCTACAACGATCGCACATCAAGTTTTTGGAGCCGCTACGTGGGGAATAGTTAGGTTTCGACCATTGTTTAACTCAGGTCTACTCGCTTGATTCCTATCAAGTGAGATTTTATTTTTAGTATATTAGCTTTCTTATAGTCTATCTTTTCTTTGTGCTTTTGTTCATAAATTATCATTGACTCTTTTGCTCTTCGCTATGGAAAACGTGAATCCACCACCGACCAATAACCCACCTTTCCTGCCAACTGCGCTTCGCGCAAAGGTTGTCCAAGAGCTCAACGAGCTACAAGCAATCTTATATCGATTCTCGCTTAGGGAACATTGACCAATTTCTTAATGGTTTCACGCAACCACCTAATGAAATTGATATGGATGACCTTGAGCCCGATGACGAATAGGTAGATACACCACTTGTTTCTCCTTTTCTAGATTCGGATGACGATTCTGATGATGGTGAAGTCTTAAATGAACTTGAAGAATATGGTAATGCAGGACAATTACGCCGCCAAAGGGCAATTAATAGTTTCGAATGGGATGACTTGGCATTCTAATGTATGATTGGCTTTTAGGAAGTTTGTCGCCTACTTTGACCCTTTTTTACCAATGAACATTATTATGCGTAAGGCCTACAATACTATAATGGTAGAAGGAATAGAAAGTACAAGGGAGAACTTAGTTGCCATTGTTAGGGATGTCTATGTGTTTGTAGGAAGCTTTACTTACATCACGGATTTTGTGATAATAGATGACATAGGAGAGTTTATCCTAGGATATATGGCTGAAGTTGTGATGGGCAAACCTTTTAGAAAAGTCAATAAACTTGAATATGATTGTGCTAAGGGATTAATGTCTTTTACTAGGATCTTTGACAACTACACATTCCAAATGCCCAACACTATACCTAGGTTTAAAAGTTAGGGGCATGTATCGTGGAGTAAGATCCCACCCATCCTTGTGCTAAGTCAAAGAGACCTAACTAACGGATTTAGAAATGCTTACGAGAAGAACAAATTTATGTATAAGAATTGTCTGAACCTAGGTCCCGAATACCAAGTGGATGAAAGTATGAAGAAATGGCTCATCCATGGGCATGTGAGCCTACACGAAGTCACATAAGGACGTATGGCTTTGAGTCTAGCTATAAGACTCATAAATATAGAACATCGCTTTTTGAGAGGCAACTCAATATTTATTTTTCCCGTATATAGGAGTGCCTTGTTTTTTAATTCTTCTCGTTTATTTTTTTATGTTTGAATTATTTTGTAATCATGCTTTGTTTTGTTCTTAACTTCGTCTTATTAACAATCAAATGTATTTTGCATAAAATAAGTGTAGGGGAAACATCCGGTTTATAAGAACGAATTCAAACATATAAAATAAATTGTTTAGATTAACTCGCGTCAGTTTCGAGTCATATGATTGTAATGATTAATCGCAGGTTTTATGCAGTATTTTATGCCCGAAATAGCTAATAAAATTGCGTGCAGAAATTTTTTTAAGAAAAACAAAGAAGAAATTTTCACAGACGCTAGAGACGGCATCATGATTCATCCTGACGGCGTCACGCCCCTAGCCATGTGAAAATTCGAAAATTTTCAATTATTTTTGAAAAATAAATTGTGCAATATCTAAAAATTGTAATTTTCTTATAAACCTGCAGAAACCTATGATTATATCATCACTTTCATCCTATCTTTACTGCTTTCATAGAGTCAACCCTAAAGTTTCGTTGTATATATCATTATCCCGCCAATTGTACGCCAGGTGTAGTTGTCTTTGTCTTTGATTTACAGGTTATATTTGATGAGAAGAAGCTTGAAAGTTCTTAGGAAGTTTCATTAGAAGATTCTTGGAGGATAATTTAACTAGTTATCGCATGTTTCTTCTCCATTATTGAGAAAACCAGGGGAGTACTAGTTTCTTTTACTTGTTTTCTTTTCCCTTTATTCATTTTACGAGTACTTTTAAAGAACATTGGGGACAATGTTCAACTTAAGTGTAGGGAGAAATAAGCCTTAGAAACTATTCCTTCAATTGCCATTTGTTTTGTCCTTAAAATGGTGGGTAATATATCGAAACATAGCATAGACGGTAATTTTAACCAAAATTTAAATTTTTTATGACATATACCGACGAAAACCGAGTATTAATCGCGTCTCATGGATAGGAATTTATATGACTAGCACAAAAACCCTCAAAATTCCACCCCAAAAATATGAGGTTCGCCTTTAGATCTATAGGAATTTGGGTATCTATTTTTGATACCTAAGATAGTTTATACCTTTAGCTTTCTCTAGTTAAGATTCGAATGCAGTCATATGTGTCTATTCCGTCGTTACGGATGTGTATGTATGCCTTTTCTGGAGCATTGGTATCGGTATTCAATTATATGAGTGTACCAGTAGCATATTAAATTCTAGAACTTGTTTTTGTGATGCATCCCGAGACCGCATAGTGAGTATTAGGATTTGCTAGATAAGAGGCACTAGGATTAACCCCTGTTTTAAACATGTAATTGTTATGATGGTCACATCGATCATATAACTATCCCACACCCGTGCTTCACACTCATCTTTAATGCAAGACTCCCTTTGTACACCCCTCCGAGCCTATCCTTTTCACGGTTCTCGTAATTTTCTGGTTAAACCGGACTATTAATGAAGAGTGTTGTTAACCCTTAAACCAATTGTTACACCCAAATCGCCTTAGCCTACCTTATATGTACTCGCTTTTAGTACATTATTATTTTAACCCAAGTTGATTATTTGAGTACTCGGTTGCTAAGTCCATATCCTTGTAAATCAGTTTTGGGACGATTGAGATTCATGGTAGTATTTATTTCACGAAAGAATGGGAAAGAAAAGTTAAGTCAATACCCCCATATGTTTGTCAAATGATCTTCATGTTATGTGGAAGAATAGGGAAGAAAAGTTAAGTCAATACCCCCATATGTTTGTCAAATGATCTTCATGTTATGTTGATCCACCTTAATTCAGGTCATTAGTTAGCTTTTAATTATGAGTTCTAAAACTCAAGTGTAGGAGTGCATCTATAAACCCCAAGTGATGTATTATTAAAAAAAATGAAAAAGAAAAGAGATTGATGTAGATTTGTGTAGAGTTTGTATATCTTTGTCCGAGTCTTTGACTTAGCAACCCAATCAGCGTGTATTCTTATAAATAATTAGCTAACCCTCTTACCCTAAATTCACCCAAAAAGTCACCCCCAAATATCTCCCATCCAATTCCGTTTCCATTTATGTTATCTTACATCTACACCCCATTACCCTTTAAAAGACCTCTTTGATAGTAATGACTAATACTTGCGCCTAACCGTGAAGGTTTGATCCTTTACCAAGACCTCTTAAAAGACCTCTTTGATAGTAATTTATATGCTATTACAGGTAATGAGTGTTATTTTCCCGTTTCCCCATCTTTTATAATTTATTATACACCCGAGAGAAAGAGAGAATCTAAACACTTATGTGAGGTGCTAGTATATACTTTTCGTGCTTTTAATTACGAGGTCTAGGAGGTTATGTCATAAACTGCTTTTAAAGAGTAGGTTAAATGCCCCCAATATTGCTATTGTCTAGGTAGAAAAGCCCATTTGTTTAAGGACAAGCAAATCTCAAGTGTAGGGGTATTTGATGAGGTGCCATTTTATACACTTTTTCAGGGTCATTTAACCTCCTAAATCATGTAAATATGCCTAGATTATGTGCTTAATCGTTTATTTTTGTGTTTTTAGCACTTGGATGGCATTTGGAGGAAATACACATGACTTGGGCTCATTTGGAGAAGAAACGGACAAGACTACGACTCTACACCAAATCCTTTGAAGAAATCATGCATACAAAGCGTGGAGACGGCGTCACGAGTTCCAAGCGACGGCGTCACAATTTATAAAGCGACGACGTCAGAACGTAACCGACTTAAAGTGGCTCTAGAAGATTCGACGTGGCGATGGCGTCACAACTATAACATAACGCCGTCGCACCGCTTTTCCTATATATACAAAACCGATTTTAGGGTTTTACGTGTGTAACTTTTTAGGAGACGAACCCTAACTTTTATATTCGAGTTTGGCAGCTTTTTAAGCCGTCTTTAGGGACTCAAAACCCTATTGTAAGAGTCTTTAAACCATGTTTTAATCAAGTAAAGTTTATTTATCCCTTCAATATTTCAATATGTCTATGTATTGTTTAATTTTTTTATGTCTTTACCTTCTTATAACATGCTAGGCTAGATCCTTTAGTATTTACTTATGATTGCATGAAACTTAGATTGTAGATCCTTTTTATGTTGCTTCTTGTGATGAATGTGCGCGTTAGGATTTAAAAAATTAGCCATAAGATATTAAATTGGCATAGACGTCTAGGGAAATGCGAGTGTGTAGAAAGGATACTATCGGTAACAGTCTTCATACTACCTTACCCCTAATATGGTTAATTCTTCTTAAGATATTTCAATTGCATTTAATATACTCTTAGAGGCCTTGTAATAGTCTTCATACTGCCTTACTTGTGTGTTGCCCTAACAGAATATTATGTAGACGGCGGGTTCGTGTAATTCGTTCATGACTTAGGAAATACTTACACAGATCATCACAAGTGTGACAAAGCAACATGATTAGGAAAAGCAATCTGAGGAGTAGTGCATGATTAAGTAAATACGTTTGTTTATCATATAAGTTATCACCAAAGTAGTTTAGATATTAATTTAGTTTAATTAGATAAAACAACCCTACCTCTCAAACATATGATTTTACCTGCTTTTTATAAAATAAAAATACAAAAAGAATCTTCTCTCAACCCCATAGACTTCTGTTAGATCTTAATCGAGCCTTCCCAACCTATTCCCTAGAGAACGATAACACCCCCCGAGTCTTGCCTTACTACAATACAACGGTTTGGTGCTCTGCCTAGGGAGTTGTAAAACTTTTTGTTGAAGTCCTATGACGATCGCACATCAACCATCCTTCTAGAAGTGGATTCATTAATTCCTCAGTATTAACAAGGTACCTAACCGACCACACGAAAGACCCTTTCATCATCTCGTAGATAGTAAACTATGTAGAGCCAATATCATCTCTACATACAAGAAGCAGACACCCATAGGATTTGAAAATTTTCCATTCACGATGCAACATATGAGGTATTTCGATGAGCAGTAAAATTGGATCATCACTAGAGCCGCCAAAAGACTCTAAGAAGTTGCTTTGCCTATGCAACCCATGAGGGATTTCTAAGGTTGTCATAATTGGATGGTCATGGTTTTTGATATTTAATTTGTAATGCTTAATCTGCCTATTCAACGCCTCTAGCCAATAGAAGGCATCATTCTAATATATTGCACTGTCAAACTGATTAAAACTGAAGTAGTTAAACCAGTCTCTACACATGCTTCAATTCCCTGTCTCTGAAGAGTAAATTTGAATCTGAGTCTCACCAAATGTACGTCCAGCTTGCACCACTTTGTAGTAAAGTGATTTTCTAGGATCAAAGGCCATTCTCAATACACCACTACTATAAAAACCTAAATCATCATGCGAGTAATTTGGTTGTGGAAGCCTTTTAAACAAATTAGTGGATGGATTATATACGTAATAAAAAACAGTCCATGTCGAACCAGTACACATAAGCAAACCATTGCAAGACTGCAATATCCTAACATGATCAACTTCCTCAATGGTACTAAAGGAGTGATCTATAGTGGATTTTTTTGAGTTAAGTCTGGAATCTAACGACACAAAATCACATTCAAAAAAAGATCTAAGGTGATTAACAAAAATACCAGCAGGAGGATCAAGGTTAGAGATTTTGCTGCGGCTAAGGGTGAAATAAGGGGAAGTGAGAATTCATAGCCATTGTTTTGATACGGTTGTAAAGAGGTGAATACAGAGAATATGTAATTGGATTAATATTTCAGTCAAAAGGTCGTCGTTTGTAAAGACAAGATGTGGTTGTGCAGAGTTTTCTCGACCACGTGTGCTGCGAGTTTGCGACATCATCTTTGATATTTGGTGATTTTTGAAGTTGTTGCCGGAATTATTAAAATGGAATAGAAATAGTATGTTAAATCACTTTGGAAACACACCCGTTATTGTTGGTGGAGTATGTGAGTCTCACACATCATTAACTAGGGAATACGGTGAATCTGAATAGGCAGGGACGAAATTTAGAATGAAAGTATTTTTATGGTAGGGTGAATTTTAAAGTCAAATACTTCTCACCACATACCCAAGTCAAACTTTAACAAATAAACTATCATCGTTGGTCCCTTAAATGACAATGACATTAGGCCATTACCAAACACACCCTAAACTAGATTTGGATAGTTTGACTTGTAGTATTCAAACTAGTATTATTTTAGACACCATTCAAATTGGACTTGTAAAGTCAAACTTATCAAAACACAGTAGTACAAGACTTCAAGCAACATTATTAAAGTGGACATAAGATGCATTAGCAAAATCTTAGATTTTTAAACATAAACTGTTACATCGGCTACCATTGAAGGTATGATCAAACAACATAATAGGTAACAAATTCATTCATTGGTAACTAAATGAGTCAGGCATTGGACAGACCCGTCAAAACCTAATGGAGTAATTCTAACAGCAAATTGTAACAAATATTTAACAAAGCTTTATCCTTCAAACACTTGCAAAAGACGGAATAAACTCATAAGGGTTATGAGCAACTGTATAAGGTGGAAAGAACTCATAATCATCATCCATTTGATTTGAACCAATATCAAAGATCTGACTGATAGTCGTTGATTTGAGGTTGTATTTTACAACCTTTCTAGATAATTTTATCACCAAAAAAGGATCCTCTTCCATTTCGCCCAAACCAATACTCCAAACAGTGGACCGAATTGACCATCCTTCTAGAAGTGGATTTATAAAATCATCAGTATTAACAAGGTACCTAACCGACCACACCGAACACCCTTGCATCATCTCGTAGATAGTAAACTCTCTAGAGCCAATATCATCTTTACATACAAGAAGCAGACACCCACGTGACTCAAAAAATTTCCCTTCCAGATGCAACATTTAAGGTATTTCCATGAGTAGTAAAAATGAATCATTAGTATGGCCGCCAAAAGACCGTAATATCCTTCCCTGATGCAACCCATGAGGGACTTGTATGGTTGTTATAATTTCATTGTCATGGTCTTTAATATTAAATTTGAAATGCTTAAGCTGCTTATTCCTAGTTTCTAGCCAATGGAAGACATCATTCAAATATATTGCACTTTCAAAATGTTCAAAACTAAAGTAGATAAACCTGTGTCTGCACATGCTCCAATTCCCTATCTCTGAAGAGTAAAATTAAATCTCAATCTTACCAAATGTGCGTCCAGCTTGCACCACTTTGTAGTAAAGCGATTCTCTAGGATCAAAGGCCATTCTCAATAGAACACTACTGTAAAAATGTGAATCATCATGCGAGTAATTTGGTTGCGGAAACTTTTTAAACAAATTAGTGGATGGATTATTTACGTAATAAAAAACAGGCCATGCCGAACCAGTACACAGAAGTAAACCATTGCAAGACTGCAATATCCTAACATGATCAACTTCATCAGCGGAACCAAAGGAGTTATCCATAGTGGATTTTTTTTAGTTAAGTCTGGAATCTAACGACACAAAATTGCATTCAAATAAAGATCTAAGGTGATTAGCAAAAATAGCAACAGGAGGATCAAGGTTAGGGATTTTACGGCGGCTAATGGTGAAATCAGGGGAAGTGAGAATTCATAGCCATTGTTTTGATACTGTTGTAAAGAGATGAATACAAAGAATAGGTAATCGGATTAATATTTCAGTCAAAAGGTCGTCATTTGTAAAGACAAGACGTGGTTGTGCATAGTTTTCTTGACCACATGTGCTGTGAGTTTGCGACATCATCTTTGATATGTTGTGATTTTTGAAGTCGTTGCCGGAATTATTAAAATGGAGTGTTAAATCACTTTGGAAACACACCAGTTATCGTTGGTGGAGTATGTGAGTCTGACACATCATTAAATAGGGAATACGATGAATCTGAATAGGCAGGGACTAAATTTGCAATGAAAGTATTTTTATGGTAGGGTGAATTTTAAAGTAAAATACTACTCACTACATACGCAAGTCAAACTTTAACAAATAAACTATCACCATTGGTTCCTTAAATGACAGTGACATTAGGCCATTACCAAACACACCCTTAACTAGCTTTGGATAGTTTGACTTGTAGTATTCAAACTGGTATTATTTTGGACACTACTCAAATTGGACTTGTAAAAGTTAAACTTATCAAAACATAGTAGTTCAAGCAACATATGCAGGGACGAAATTTGCAATTTCCTTTTTTTCTAGTAGGGTAATTTTAAAGTCAAATGACACTTACCCATGTCAAAGTCTACCCAATAAAGTATCACTGTTGGTTTGAATCCTTAAAAACCTTGAAATGGTATTATATTAGACACCGCCCCAATTGACTTGTAAAAGTTAAACTTATGAAAACATATTACTTCAGCATTTCAAAGTATACAATGTTGAATAAATTTCACCATATTAATTCATAAGTAGTTATTCAAATACTAGCAACATTATTTAAATGGACATAAGATGCATAAGCAAAATATTAGATGATTAAACATAAACTGTTTGATCAACAATCATCCAATGTATGATCAAACAAACCTTAAAGGTAACAAAATCATTCTTGGTTACTTACCACTATTAAACACAAACAAACATGTCACTTTTAGAATGTCTATTGTTAACTTGAACAACAATAATTCCTCTTGTTCAAACCTTCTTTTTCCCCTTTCTGTCTTGATCTGTAACTATTGCATCTTTTGGTTTTCTTGGTCCAAAGGTTTTGTTACCAATACAAGCTTATGGATGACCTGTTACAAGGCCTAGTATGCAATTCCTTATTAGAACAGGGCTTTTAGCAGGAAATGGTTTTGTTTGAACCTTTTGGGTTAAAACTTTTTGAATTATAACCTTTTCTGGCTTGCAGGTGGATGTTTTTGATGTAGATGCAACTTCAAAATTTTGCAATGTTCTCATCGGCTGAATCAACATAAGAAGGTGTTTTTGTAAACAAAAATGTTTGGTTAATAAACTATTTCTAACTAGAGTTACTGGTAATATGCTAACTAAAGGTCCACTTTTGGGGGAGATAAAGGAACAATTACTACTACTTCATCAATAAATCAAGATATTTATTCCACAAGATACATTAGATTAACTGTTACCTTTGTTCGGTTTGTTTTCCTTTCTTTCAAGCATCTTCTTATTTTTTAGATAGGCAAAGACCCTTTGTAGGTTCATTATCTTGTCTTTTAGGTTATTCATCGTGCCTTTTATATCTACGGCGACGTTTCCATCTATAAAGATTAATAAAACTAAAATCAATAATAAACCCTCTCATAAGAACAATGCATAAAAAAGACAATTAAACATGGATTGGTTATTGGGTATACCAACAATCGGCCAAACAGAAGAGTTGCTTCCACTGCCACCAGTTGCATCCATTTGCAAAGAATTACAGTTATTGGGTATAATCAAGCAATTAGATTTTAGTATTTTGTTTAAAATTACAGTTTATGTTTGTGTGTGTTACACTAATAGGCGATGGTTTTTGTTTAATTTTTGTGCGTCAGTGTTTATGTCAAACAATTGTATCCTGCAATCCCCCCCAAATGAAAGTTGTACCTGTCAATATGTTAGTTTTAATTATCGCATATATAGTCCCTGAACTTATAGATGTATTTACATTATTGGTCCCTAAACTGCTAGTTCAAAGATGTAAATATCCCGCTTTTTTTCAATTTGGTAATTTACACCGTTGGTCACTTAGAAAAACCCTTAAATGGGGGTGTTTGGTTTATGATAATATAACACGCTTGAACCCTTGCATACATTCAACAATCAATTCCACGATTGGTATCTCAACATATAGAAAGTTTCATATTTATTCAAGATTTTAACAAATTTGATAATCTTAACTACAAGTTTCGTCCCTAAACCCTAAAGTGTTCCTTTTAGTTTGCCGGGTAATTTTCCCGCCTCTATAAGTAAACATTGCAAGTATCACCAAAACAAATTACCCCATCCATTTCATTTACATATCAAAAGGTACATTTCACTATCATCTATAAGTTATTAAAATGGTTGAATGTGATAATAAAATCAAGGTATTGGGGGAAATTAACCTTGAATTACAGTCTGGAACTCACAAAGTGACAGAGAAGCTAAGCCAGGAAAAAGTTAGTCAAGAAGAGGCTCTTGAAAAGTTTAACTGGATGGTTGAACGTGATGATGAAATCAAGGTATTGGGAGACATTAACATGGAGTTAGAGTCTGGCACTAAAAAACTAAGAGATAAGCTTAGCCAGGAAGAAGATGCTCTTGAAAAGTTTAATTCTACACTGGATAACGTCTTAGAGAAGCTAAGCCAGGAAAAAGATAGTCCAAATGACTTTTATGGTTTTATGTATGACACGGCTGATGATGCTAATATAAGTGGAAAGTTATGTGAGTATTTTGGTTGGGATTGGCCTGAGAAGGATTCACCAGGTACTAAAGTTGATTGGCAAGATAATCCTTTACATGAAACTAATGACTTCTTTGTTGGGTTAGACCAATCAATTCAGGTTGTGGTTGTTCAAAACAATGTTCAACAAGAGGTTGATGGAGAGGTTGTTCTTTACCCACCTGTTCACGAAGACGTTGCTGAAGATGTCATTGAAATGACTAATGATCAAGCTGAAGCACGATCTGATCAAGAAGTGGCTGATGAATGTTTAGATGATGAACATGTTGAAGGAAAAAGACCAAGCAAGAGGATTAGAGTTACCCAAGAAGAGATGGTCAAGGATGAAAAGCCAAAGAAAGGCTGATAAACACCCATTGGTGTCATTGGTATTTGGTAGTTGATATTTTGCCAAGTTTTATGATGTAATAGTTAAGTTGTAACTTTTGGACGGTTATGAAAAGCCTACAAGTTAGGCAATTTTTGACAATCTTATGCATTGTGATCACACATATTCAAATAATTTGACTTGCAATGGTCAAACAGGGTATTTTATGTACTTGTCGGAATGAATCGACCAGACACCTAAAAAAGTGTCAACATCATTGTGAAATCAAAACACAAACAAGATACATAAACGTTAACAAATATTCACTACCAAAATAGAATTTGGGGCATGACCCAAACTATGTACAGTTATACACTACCAAAATAGAATTTGGGGCATGACCCAAACTCAACCATCATCACCATCTACCTAAAAACAAACTTACCCAACCTAATCATCATCAATTTATCCCGTCTACAAAAAAAACAAAAACAAAAAAAGATAACTCAAATAGCCACAAGCTGGTCAATAGAACCTAAGAACTATAAGAAAATCTATCTTTTTATGCACTTGGATGTGTACTTCCACTATCGTCCTCCTTAGCTCCAACATCCTAAGCACTTCTGTTTGGGACAACTGCTTGAGATATTCGACACATTAGACTGCTAATGGACCACCAAACAGATTCAGCTCGGATGACAACATTTTCATTTTATTAACCCGATTATACAACACATCCCACAGTTGGCTTAATCTAACTGAAAATTGGAGATCTGCATTGATCTCCCTCTGAATATAGACCGACATTACATCATTCAAATTGTTCAAGTTTCTCGCAGTTGCAAGCTCCTGTAGACGTGTGAAGTTGGCTATTGTTTTTTATTGTTGTAGACCGTGGAGTATTTGGTTTGAAAATGATGTTGCCTAAGAACACTTAAATAGCAAAAACTAAATTAAATTAGTGGTTACATAGGGAATCTAATAATTATATATGAAAGATACGATGGCTGGTGACTGACATCTACTAGGCTCTATGTAACTTTCATTATTTAGCACTGTAATTACACGCATAGTCTCTTAAAACCATCTTCATTTGGAAGACATGTGGAAGGCGGGAAATCACAATAGACCAAACTAACCTTAGGGACCAATGGTGCAACATACACTCTTTATGGTCCACCTGTCTAATACTAACCTTAGGGACCAACGGTGCAACATAAACTCTTTATGGTGCACGTGTCTAATTCTAACCTTAGGGACCAACGGTGCAACATATACCTTTTATGGTCCACGTGTCTAATAAATTCTCATGTTGTATATACGCAATAATCTTAGCGCCACAAAGTATAACATTATTCAATCAAATTAAAACATAGAATTAAGCAACCATAATATATTAAGAAGATGGTTTTTTCATAATATAGATTTTAAACATATCACAAAATCTAATAAAAATGTATCAAAAGATCAACACAAACAAGACTTCTAAAGAGACCCGATTGTCTCAATCAAAGCAATCTTTCTTGACACCTGCCCATATTTTCCTAAAATCACTTTCCTAAGCTCCAACAACTGAATAAGGTCTTGTTTTTGAACCTTGTGTAGACACTCCAAAATCTTGTACCTCTTGATTGATGGACGCAAACCCTCTAGTTTAGTTATAAACAGTTGCCTTTCATTTTTACGCTCAAGCAACTCATCCTAAAAGTTATGGAGACCATTTGCAAAGTTAAGATATTTTGCATTTTCCCGTTCAAAGTAAACCAACATCCCATCAAACAACCTCCTAGAATTAGCAGCTACCGCAAGTTCATCTAGTCGTGGGAAGTTAGCCATTTTTTGTTTATGTTTATTGGGATTTTGGTTTTAAGGTGTTTTTTAGTTGAAAATGTTTTTGGGTATGCAAACGATAAGGGGTATCACCCCTTAAATATTAACAAACACTACTACAAAAAAAGCCATAGAAACTGGTCAAAATAGCCCATAAAAAGTGGTTTTGGAACCACTCTCCGAGGGGGGGGGGGAGGTATCTCCATGATCGAAACATATAAAAACCGGTTATACAACCAGTCTTTATTAGAAGAATCAACACCGGTTCTCTCCCTAAAAATTGGTCTCCATGTTAAAATAAACACACATGTTTTATTGGAAATGGACACTGGTTCTCCCGCAACACGTCTTTGTAAAAACATCCAACCTGTCATTATATAGAGTAAAAAGATATGTTTTTATCTCAAAACCTGTTTTTTAATCTATTTTTTAAAATATTTTTGGAATTCTTTAATAATTTCTAAAACTTACAAATTTAACCCACCAAAATAAAAAAATATAAATACAGCAAATATATATAAACTGATTTAGATGGACCAAAAATGTCAAAATCAACAAATTTTAGTAAATAAAGACAACTTTAATTCAGCTTAACATAAAGCAAATACAAAATTCAAATCAAATTAAATCACTAGAATTCAACAAATAACCATAAAGAAAAACACTAGAATTCAACTTGTTGATCCCAATCCTTGATCGATTCCTTAGATTGTCTAATGTTAAATTACCTTGGATAAATCCAAAATAACTTGTTGTAGAAACTTTGTATGTATATTAAAGTATATGCGGAATCTACACCTTAATACCTAGAAGAATTATGAATAAAACAGTAGTCTTGAACAAACAAAGATAAAACCAAACACTCCAATATTATTAGATTAATAATACGAGTACTCTTCACTAGTACTAAGGTTTACAACATTGGAGCTTTTCTGAATCGACTTGACAACTATGAAAACTTATAAAACTGATATCTCAACTAATGCCCTAGAGCCTCATTTTATAGACTAAGGAGTCCTAGTCGGCTAACAATACATTCTTAAGATATCTTAATCTTTTCTAAACATAAACGTAATCTTTTAAATAAATACATTATGTATATCTTGTACATAAATATCTCAATACTTATCTTCACAAGTATTCTTGTTCTCCAAACAATCTTTATCTCAATAATCCGTCTTTATCCTCTTGACAGTAGAAAGTCTTCAAGCAGTTGTAATCAGCAGTTGTAATCTTTTCACCAGCAGCACTAATAAACATAAGCAGTAGTAATATTAGTACTAGCAGTACTAATATATACTCACAGTAGTAACTTGTACTAGCAGTCTTAACATTTACTACTAGCAGCACTAACTACTTAGCTTATATTTTAGTCTTCAACACTGAGCAGTCTTAACTTCAACTAACAGCAGTAACTTTATGCTATCAGTACTAAATTATACTAACAGTAGTAACTAGCAGTGGTAACATTATACTACCAGTACTAACTACTTAGCATAATTTCCATTATGTACCTGAGCAGTAGTAACCTTAAGAATCCTTGAAGTTCATTTAAAGACCCAACAATCATCCCCTAAACTTGATGTTCAAACATATGAATCACAAGTATCTTCTTAAAACTCCTTCATCACACATCAGAAGATGCATTCAAACCTAACATTTTCCTTTTGACTGATTTACCAATAAGCTTTAGCAGTTGATAACACATCTCATTTGATTGATTAGTTTGAAGTTTTCTAGTTGAGCAAATTTGTGATGGTAATTGTGGTGAGGAATCTCCTATCAACCAACAAAAAAAGTGAGAATATCCAAACCTTACATATGAACTCCAGATGAGAAATACATCAACTTCTAAATATTCACCCTGTATCCTTGCATCATTCTCCAATACATCACTTTATGTCTGGTTTAAACAAACTTTTAAATCTCCATACAACACACTTTTCAAATTCATTTTCAGCATTGTATCACCATACTTTGCTGCACTTAGCCTCTAAGAGCTACAGTCTCTCTATCTATTCCTTGTAGCATCCTTATCAATGAATATAATCTCTTGGAACTTCATCTAGCTCTTATCAAACTGAAAATGTAACAACATCCCTCTTTAATGAAGCTTATAAGCCAAAATCCTTGTACATTTTATAGCAGTGGTATAGCAACAATTGCTATATCTTCCCCTTTTTTAATCACCAAAAGGTTCTTAAGCTCATTCTTCATCAACTTCCTCTGACTCGATGTTCTTCCTTTACTTTTTGTTCTTTGAGGATTCATTCTGCTGTTCTTTCTGCCTTTTCCTCCAAGCATCTTCTTTCTGCTACCACTAGTGTTCCTCTCTACCTTCCTTCGTTCTTTTCTTTGCTTTCCTATACCTCCATAACCCATAAGCTACATTAAGTATTTTACTCCTTCATTCCTTATCAAAACAACTTTTGAATTCATCAAAACTCTTCTTTTAGTTGTTTGTATGTATATCCAACACCATGTGCTTAAGATAAGGTAGACATTTGAGATTTTCTTTTGTGCCTTGGTAGGAGGTCCCTGTTTCTTTTCTTGTGCTTTAAGTGGCAGCAAAATGCTTTTCTTCTTTTCTCCATCACTTCCATAAACAGTTTTGCTTTTTCCTCATCTGTCAATTCCTCTCTTTCCTTTGATTGGAGTCTCTCAGCCAGCAGTCTATCAGCCTCTATCATAGCTTGTGTATTTTCCCATGACTTAATCAATGCTATGTTGGCTTCTTCTTCTTGTTTCCTTGATAGCTTTTGTGCTCTTACAAACGTAATTCAGCATCCAACTTCGCTTGAACATCTCTTGTAATTTAGGTCATCAAAGAGCAATTTGATCCTTTTCTCTCAAGGAACTCCAGCTCAACATGACACCTTCTCCTTTGCGACTTTAGACACTTGAAAGGTTTTATCTCTTGTGTAACCTCTGAACTTACTGGCTCCTGTACAACTACCCTATATCCTTGGGTCTTGTAGCTGTTGCTGTTGTAGCAGCAGTAGTAACAACTTTAGGCTTAGCTGCTTTTATCTGCATAAGTGTTTGGGCGAAAGTGATTTCCTCATTAGTTGTAGGAACAACACTATCACCAATACCAACAGTAGTAACTGCTTCATCAGCAGTATTATCATCAATACCAGTAGTACTATCATCAAGCTTCTTACTCTGGTCATCTTTTCCATCAACTTTAGCTTCCACACGCATCACATCATCCTCCAAAACTCTAGAATCAAACATTAAGTCATCATTTTGTCTTTCTTGAGTTTCATCAACCAAAGAAACATCAACATTAGCATCAATATCTTCAATACTCCTCCCCTATTTGGATGCATCTTCAGGAGTACCCAAACTCTCCTAGTCTTCAGAGGACTTGACTTTCCTAGACATACCAACTTTACTGAGTCTTTTCAAACCTGTTGGTCTTGACATTTTCCTCCTTTCTAACCTCTGGATCCTCTTCTTCAAAGTAGCAATCTCCTTAGCTTAAGCATCCTTTTCTTTTTGTAAATCAAGAACATGTGTTTGCAATTTGGTACATAAAACCATTAACTCTGTTAGTTGCATGCTATCCTCACCACTAGGTTGTGGATCATTAGAAGGTGTTGGTACACTTTCCTCGTGCTCTGCCTCATCTTAAGGAACCTCTGCCTCCTGTCTCTGAGCCTTCTTAGATGGTTTATCCTTCTTGGGTTGGGAAGATAAAGATGGTTGATCAATAATGGGTATTGGAGTGGAATATGTTAGATGATCTGAATCCTCACCTATTTCTTCAACAGGTTAAACCATCATGGTATCAAATAAATGTGTTATTCTCCTAGAGAAATCCTTTCCAGCTCTCTTTATATTGGCAAACACTTTCTTTGTATGAAAGGGATTAACAAAAATCTTCTTGTGAGTTAACATATTACCCAATTGTTGATTAATGAAAACTTGGAGAAAACGTGGATACAACAAGAATTAGACTCCTCCATCCAAGTGTTTCACCATTGCATCAAAGAATACATAACAGATGATAACTTCTGATTGGAGTTTTGCCAAGCATATGATCAAAGAAGTCATAGAACTACTGAACTCATTCCATGCAGTGGATTTAGCACTTAAGCATTAAGTAATAGTATGAATGAAATACTTCCACTGTGGAGAGAAAAAGACTTTATAAAAAGTAAGCTTTTAAGAAGGCTTTTCATACCCCATACACACCAATTCTTCAAAGATATTAGCAGTTGGAAGACAATCGGTACCTTCTGCATCATTTAAGTGAAGATCACTCCTTATGCTTGACTCCGTAACAATAACCCTCTTCTTATCAACTAGGGCTTGTAACTGTCGCACTCCATTAACTGTCTGTACCTTGGCAGTTGCCTAAAATTGTTCAATACAAGATGTGTAGATTACTGGATTGACTGTTAAAGCATATGAAACAGAACTTGCTTTTAGGAAATCGATTATCTCCGCAAACCCATCACTTTCTTCGGGTTTTTCCAAGAACACGACCACATTGTGCATTTCAGCAAACTTAGGGCTTGACATAATGAGAAATATGATGATCAATGATGAAAATCTAATTAGGGTTTATGGTTAGAGAGTATTTGAATAAGTGAAATCGAATAAAGAAGTAAATGAAACCCTTAATTGAAGTATTTATAGAATCACCCTCAACAGCAGAAAATTGAACTGGCAGCATTAACATACACCGTTAACAGTAGAAACCCACGATACGTACAATACTAATTTAAGCACTAACTCCATAATAAACTTCAGCATAGCAGATGAAATAAAACTGAGCAATGCATTAAAAAGAATACACCAGTAATTATTCAATTTTCATTCCAAAAAGTAACCTTCACCATTAAATTTGATTCACACACACTCTCTTTTTGTTTTTATGCTCACAACATCTCTCAATTATTTTTGCTCACATAATCACTCATTTATGTTTTTATGCACACATCTCTCTTTCTATTTTTAAGCTCACAAAATCTCTTATTTCTTTTGGCTTACCAAGAACTCTTTCTGTTTTTATATGACAATTGTGTACAAAATTCCATCAATTCCAATAGTTTCATACCGTCCTCCCCACTTCCAAGTGTGTAACCTCTTGAGAGAGGTGGATCAATGGACTGTTTAGAAGTAACTCAAACCTAGTTTGAGCATTTACTCCCCTAATATATTTTCTTAGCCACCTAGACGCAACACTTGAATCAATTCCCTAAGGAGTTGATTCATTAAGTGTTGCCATGGATTGGGTCTTATTTGATGTTACCACTATCTTGCTTTGCTTCTAAGCTAGAAGCAGTAGTGGCAGTCCTTTCCATTCTGTCACCTAACTCTTTATGGACAGCCTCATCACCAACCTTTATCAGGAGGACCACTAGAATGAGAAAACTTGAGTCCCGACCTCTTTGAATGACTAAATGTGTTTTGTCCTTTAGACATACTATGAAATAACACATCATTTCCTCCATGCTTTTTGGTTATAGAATAAGGAACCTCCTTCCCCACAAGAATGCCTCAAGTGATAAGAAATGAGAACATTGCACTTTTGGTGCCCATCTGTCCTCTTAACAGCATTAACATTTTCCTGGCAGTAGTAATTTTCTGCCTAGCAGTATTAACTGAAGTCGAACAACATTAACTCTATCTTCAATAATTATGCAACAACATGCCTCTATTCATCACAAGCAGACTAGAAAAAGACTAGATAAACAGTGATAAATTCATGAGGGATTCATATTTAAGTATAACCATGAATAAAATATAAACTCTAAAAACCAAGACCCATGTAACTTTCTTCAAGAAGGTGAAGCATTTCAACATATCAGTATTCAACATGCTTTACCTGCAAATGTTAGTTCACAGCCAAATATACAAACTCTAAAACATTTTCTTCTTAACAGCATTAACTATAACTAACTGATTTAACAAACAGTCTTAAGTATAACTAACAGTTTTAATTATACTTAGCAGTATTAATTAAGAAAAAACCAAATAGTATAATCTTTACAAAACATACAAAAACTAAAGAATAAAGACAGTTAAGATTCAGCATTATCCATACTTGAAACCAATATTGGAAATCTGCCTGCATCAAAACCTTTGTAAGAAGATCTGCAACATTTAAAATCAGTATTGAATTTTAAACCATATGTTTAACTTTATTTAGGTTGTTTAGTAATCTCTTATAAAATTGATGCCTAATCTCTATATGATTTATGGTTTTAGAATGTAGAACAGGATTTCAATAATGCAGATAGTACAGTTATTGACAATATAAAGACAGTGATTGGTAGATCCCTTTGAATATAGATCTTTCTACCTGGTTAAGGGTTGTAGTTAATATGGATAGATCGACACAAACTACAGGAGAAACAATGACTATAAACATTATGAGTTATGCGGAAACTAACTTACAATGCTAAGAAGAACAATGAATATTGATAACTAAACTTTTGTATTAATCTGCTAAAACGATTACAGATTACTAACTGTGAGATATGATATTGTATATGAGATGTATATATTCTTTAATGTCATAGGGTTCCTTTTATAGACCAAGGATAAACCCTAACAGACTTACAAAATGCGTAAAAGATAATGCATAACTTATCCCTATAATGTCTCAAACTATCCTCTCAAACATAAACTAACCTATTTTAAACTATCTAGTACTAACTAATTGATCAGTACTAACTATTTTGTACTGTCAGTACTAATTACACTATCGGTACTAACTAATATAACTAACGGTACTAAGTCAGGAATGCATAATTCCCAACAATCCTCCCCTAAACATGATTGTTGAACTTGTTTAACTTTATGTTAATCATCAGTTTATTCTCTTAGAACTTTTTTGAGAGATGTATACCAAACATTCCTGTGGAAATCTTGAATCTTGATCTTTGATAAAACTTTTGACATCATTAGCATCCATCTCATCAGCACTTATCTTTTTCAGCAACACAGCAACTATCCAACTAAGTGGCTTTATATGAATTTTGGCAAACTACCAGCCATTAACGGATTTGGTATTCCTTTACCAGTAGCCATTTGCTCTGGGATAGTCAATTCTTCATTGTAAACAACAAGGTGAATTGATTACCTTGTAGTTTTGAGTAAATGGTCAACCACAATCAATGGAATTTAAAACTTGTCTTTACCAGCGCCGTTTTCTTTGGACTATCAATGCTTCATTGTCATAACATGGTGCATTGTATAACCATAATATTTATGATAGTCAAACTATCAGCAATCAGACAGATTTGATTAGTCTTTACCAGAAAACTGATTGATCCTTAACTATCCAATCTCTGAACCATGAAGCAAGGTGACTAAAAAACCCTACAATTTTTAGGTAAATTGTCACCATAAACCGTATTTAAGAAGTCTTTACATAATGCCATTGCTTTAATGGACCTAGCCCGTTCTATGCCTGTTTATTTTTAATCATGGTGAAACTGATGGACCATTTGTTGTGTGGTGTTAGCCAACACGCCAAACCTTCTCATTTCCATTCACAACATAACACCTCATCCGAAGCTGTTGCTAGATGAATCTAACGCAATTAGCTCGAGTGCAGTCATACATTTTCGCTCTTCAACCTCCTAACCTAAATCAAGCATTATGTTGTCCACTTTCTTTGGAGAGAGGATACCTTCTTTCAACTAGCATGTAGATAACTGTCCCATCCTTAAACTCTAGAATGCAAACTCTACAAGCTTCATACAGTCTCCATCTGACAATTTCCCATTCTTGTTTATTGTTCTAGAAATCACCTTGAACATTTTATTTTGTTGAGGATTCCATCATTATCTTCAAGTCTCTCCAAAGAATCAACTCAATGTCTTCTGGTGTGATTTCTAAGTACTGCTTCATTACCAAGTCATATAAATGAAACAAATCTTGTCTATAAAAAATGTGTAGTACCTCCATTAGATAGTTAAATGCCCTGAAGTGCCCATTAACTCTGTAGACAACATGGTAATTCCCATCTGGTGATGAAACCTTGTGTACCCTAGAAATAAACAATTTTGTCTCCATAATTTCACTATCTATGGTACTTTCAAATGTAATAATCCTTAGACATTTTCTATATTCATCATCACTATCATTATCTGGTTGTGGTCTTAGCCTTTTCCTAGCAATCATCTTCACATGACCACTCTTTCTTTTCTTTGTACCTTGCTTTGTCACTTCTTGTTCAGCAGGTACCTTTGCTGTGTCTTCTTCATTGACAACCCTCTTCTTTAATTTCTTCTTTTCAGGGTCTTTATTCCACTCGCAGTAATTTGTCTCCCATCCCTTCAGCAGATCTAATAGCAACAAAGTTCAAATCATGCCTCTTTAATCTTTCATATAAAACCTGTATTTCTTCAAAGGTTTTGGCCTTCAGATCAGAATGCTTCTTTCCACCAACATGTTTCAAATAAGTCATCATTTGGTTCCTAAGCTGATTTCTTGAAGGAGGTTATTCTGATAGCTTCATATCTTTGTTGAGCAAGAAATCTTTTTTGGCCAGCAATAGTGTCATTGAAAGTAAGTTTGCTCTCTGCATCATAGTATAACATTTTCTCTCTCTTCCTCTTGAAGTTTTTCAGCAAGTACTCTTTCACATTAAGTCCATGCTTGAATAAAATCATATTTACATAGAGAATGCAGCCATTTGAGCTTCTCCCAAGCTAACTTTTTCACTTCTTCTTCCTGCTTCCAATCCTCTTAGCACCTTTCTTACCACCTCTTCAATCCCAAGTAAGCTGCTTAAATTTCTTTTCATCTTCATATTACCTCTGTTCATATTAGATTCATCTTCCTCTTAAAATTTTCTTTTTGCCTATATCTTTTGACATCTTTGGAGAGCTTTAAGTTAATAATGATCTTGTTGAAGTAGCCTAGATCTCTCAGACTCATCAACATCCTTAAGCTATACTCCTTTTTTTCTTTTTCTTTGAGCTTCTCCTTGTTCTGACTCATTATGATAAGAACTTGTGCAATAGTCTTATCATCACCAAATATTGTTGGAGTAGTTGTTGTTGGAGTTGTCTGAGTAGCACTTCTTCCTTCATTTTGATCAACAGTACCTTCATCTGGTCTGTCGGTACTAACTTCTTCCTTGTCAGTACTAACTTTTTGCTTGTCAGTATCTTCATCTGGTCTTTTGGTACTAACTTCAGGCTTGTCAGTGCTAACTTTTGGTTGAGCAGTACTAAGTGCATCTTTAGTACTAACTTCCTTTTCTACACTTTCCTTCTCTTCATACACCACATATTTGGTCCTCCCTACATCTTGAGCATCCTCAGTCTCCATGTAGTCATTTTCATCATCATCAAGCTCATCAAAAGTTGGATCTTTATGGACTGTAGGTTTAGCTTTGTCAGATTTCCTCCCTTATTTGGATACATACTCCTTTTGCATCTACTGTTTCTTTAAGGATTTCTTTCCCGCCAATCTTTGCTTCATGGATACACTCTTTATCCAAGCTTTGTGGTGTGTGATAACAGGTTTGGCTTTCTTCTTAAGCTTCTTGATCTGTGCCTTCAAGTGTTTAATTTCTTTGGCTTGATCTGTAACCTGTGTACACAAAGAGATACAAAGAACAAACACACTTTAGAGTGTCACGCCACCCTCGATTCCCTAAAAGGGATCTATCCTGAAGACTGACCTCCATGATACTATAGAACCTCTAGAAAGGAAGACAGGAATATGAGATTTAAAGTATCCTAGCTCCTCATACGTCACTACATGACCTCTTAAATTATGATAGCCCGAACGATAGTATGATGAGCTATATAGGAATATATGATTTTGGTTAATCGAAGTACATGGTACTTATACGACCTTAATTTAAATAGGTTGAATCTGTCGATTTGCGTGACGCGTTATCTGTGATATTTGGATTATCAGAACTCAAGGTAAATTCATAGCCCCACATTTTTACGATTTCAATGATTTATAACTATGGGGTGGAAACATGCTTTGTTTTATAAATTGGACGCAAGTGGATATTTTATATTGATTACATGTTTTCCTAAGTAGCGATAACCCAAGTTGAGCCCATTATCATGAACTGTCAATTGCATAGATGTAGTTGTTAATTACATTATGTGAGCGCGAATGTTATGAATAGATCTATTTGGGGAAACGACCTCCCCGTTCGGGTGACTAGCTATCACCGAGAATCACCGGGAACGAACGAGATAGCATTGTCAAATTTGGGGATGTTACGGGTTGAACATCTTAATCGGGCAGAAATAGCAAATATACTTATTATTGTGCACGAGAAAGAATCATCGAGCTTGCAGTGTTATGAGCTTAGGAAAATTAATCTGGTTTTGGTGATGTCCTGCATTTGTTGCATTATCCCGGGGAACGTCTTGCGATCCTGCAGATTATTAATTTATCAAACCTATAGAATTCAATCACACAACATTATTGTAGACTTTTAAAGCAATGTTTTTTAGGAGATCGTAAGCATACGGTAGCCACGTATACATTGGTGATTTGTTTAGATGTCATGCCTAGAGATATGGTTGTATTATGTTTTGGAACTCTGTGTTGTGAACCAGTAATCTTTTAATAATAATAAGAACAAGTTAAAGCTTCAGCTATTTGTATCAAATATTTGATTAAATCCAATGTATCAGTTTTAAAACGACTTTTTGTCGTTCTAATATATCTCTTGCGTTATTGATCTATGAAGTTAACAGGAGTAACATCGCCCCCGGACCCTAATTCTACTGCGACCACAAATTGGGGGTTTTACAATTTGTTCCAAACGGAGTTGGGTTTGGCTTGGGTAAACGAATAAGGTTATATATTATGGACTTAATGACCGTAATAGTATCCGTAATTAACAAAGACTAACGTGTGATATGGATTAAGGCTTAATAGTGAAATAGGTAACAATAAATGGGCTCATTGGAATTTTCAAGTTTTGTCCTCTTGTGAGTTGACCAATGTTTGACCATGGTTGACTTTTGTTGACCAACGCTTGATAATTCTCGGCTCTTGTGTACTCTTTCCATTCCCATGTTCGTTTTTGCTCAGTTTTTGTCTCTTTTCTTGTGATATTTGCAATATCCGTACCTATACATTCACAAAAGACAAAATACACATATACAAGCATAATTATGCACATTTTTCATCTTTTTAGGGTTATTTTTAGTATAAAATAGATATGTGTAAGAACATGCTTGGACAGTTACATTAAAAAACAAAGTAAACAAATCACAAAGATTACAAAACTGCGTTATTTGCATGTTTATATTATTGATTGTTGTGAGGATTTAATTTTTTATTTAAAAGGGTGTAGGGGGGCTTCCCTCTCAAATTGAACCCAAAAAGGTGATTCAAGCTTTGACAAATCCAAGCTGGATAGAAGCAATGCGAGAGGAGCTTCTGCAATTTAAACTTCAAAAGGTTGGACTTCCCAAAAATTATATCGATAGATCTACCAAAAGGCAATAGGGCTATTGGAACCCTAAGGTGGTGGTATAGAAACAAGAAAGATGAGAGATGAATTGTAGTTAGAAACAAGGCAAGACTCGTTGCACAAGGTTACACCCAAGAAGAAGGCATTGATTATGCTGAGTTTTTTGCTCCTATTGCTAAGATTGAAGCAATCAGGTTATTTTGGCTATGCATCATTTATGGGACTTATTGTGTACCAGATGGATGTGAAGAGTGCCCCTTTTAAATGGTACTATTAAAGAGGAGGTATATCTATGCCAACCTCCTAGTTTTGAAGATCCACAATTCCTTGATAAGGTTTATAAGATAGAAAAAGCTTTATATGGTCTACATCAAGCTTCTAAAGCCTGGTATGAGACCTTGTCTACCTGTCTATTAGAAAATGGATACAGAAAAGGCAATATAGATAAAACTTTGTTCATCAAGAAGGATAGAGGTGATATCCTGTTAGTACAGGTGTATGTTGATGATATCATCTTTGGGTCTACAAAGAAGTCTTTATGTGTTGAATTTAAGCTGATGATGCACAAGAGATTCCAGATGAGTTCTATGGGGGAGCTCACTTTCTTCTTAGGATTGCAAGTACAACAAAAGGAGGATGGAATCTTCATTAGCCAAGATAAGTATGTGGCTAATATATTGAAGTAGTTTGATTTTACCATTGTAAAGGCAGCAAGCACTCCAATAAAGACTAACAAGGAATTAAACAAGGATGAAGAAGTCGAGGATGTGGATGTTCACTTATATAGATCAATGATTAGATCATTGATGTACTTAACAGATTCTAGGCCTGACATAATGTTTACTGTTTGTGCTTGTACAAGGTTCTAAGTTACTCCTAAAGTCTCACATCTTCATGCTGTGAAGAGAATCTTTAGATACTTAAAAGGTCACACCATTTGACTTGGAAGCTTTCTCTAATAGTGATAATTGCTGGAGCTAAGCTTGACAGAAAATCCACAACAGGAGGTTTGTCAATTTCTTGCAGAAAAAGTTGATTCATGGCAAGTAGAAGCAGACTATAGTTGCTAATTCCTACTACTGAAGAAGCAAGAGTATGTTGCTAAGCTGCTAGATTGCTATTGGACAGTGTTGATCCCAACCTAGATCGATTTTTTTTTTTATTTTTAGTTTTTTTTTTTTTTTTGTTTTTTTTTTTTTTCCTTACCTTGTAAAGAGTATGTTACCTTGGATAAATCCAAAATAACAATAGCAGAAACCTTGTGTGTATATCAAAGAGTATGCAGAATCTACTCTTTAATATCTAGAAGATATATCAATGAAACAGTAAATATGAATGAACAAAAGATGTAACAAAACACTTCAATATTATTAATGATAATAATACGAGTACTCTATGTAGTACTAGGGTTACAACCTTGAAGCTTACAAGACTCTTAATCTCTGGATCTGTGTATGTGTATTTGTGAAGAAGATGTTATTGAGATATATTCAACTAATGCCCTAGAGCCTCCTTTTATAGACTAAGGAGTCCTAGTCGGCTTATAATATATTCCTAAGATATCTCAATCCTTTCTGAATATAAACTAATCTTCTAACAAAACATGTAATAACTTGTCAAAATACTTCAACACTTATTCCTTTTTTCTCCACACACTCTTTATCTCTTTAACAAACGCGGATTTATCCTCTTGACAGTAATAAAGTCTTCAAACAGTCGTAATCTTTCCACCAGCAGCACTAATAAACATAAGCAGTAGTAATATTAGTACTAACAGTACTAATATATACTAACAATAGTAACTTGTACTAGCAGTCTTAACTTTTACTACTAACAGTACTAACTACTTAGCTTATATTTTAGTCTTCAACACTGAGTAGTACCCCCCCCACCTTAACTTCAACTAACAAACTAACAAAGCATTAACTTTATGCTATCAGTAACTAAACTATACACATAGTAACTAGCAGTGGTAACATAATACTACCAAATACTAAAAACTTAGCATAATTTCCTTCCATTGTGGTACCTGAGCAGCAGTACCTCTAAAATCCATGAAGTCTTTTAAGACCCAACAATCCTCCCCTAAACTTGATGTTCATCATCTGAATCTTCAAGTTTCTTCTTTAAAAGTCTTAATCACACTTCAGGAAGATGCATTCAAACCTTTCATTTTCTTCGCTGCTTTACCGTAAGCTTTAGCAATTGATAACACATCTCATTTTGATGATTAGTTTAAAGTTTCTTGTTAAGAGCAAATTGGAGATGGTAAATTGGTGTAAGGGGTATCTTCTTCAACCAACATAAAAACGTGAATCTTATCAAACCTTACAAAGTGAACTCCTGATGAATCAATCAACTTCCAAACAGTCACCATGTATCCTTGTAACATTCTCCATACATCACTTTTTTTTTTGTTTTTTTATGTCTGGTTTTCAAAACCATAACACTCAAATCTCCATACAATACTCTTCAAATTCACAAATTCACTTTATTAGGCCCTTGTATCACCATACTTTCCTTCACTATTCTCCAAAGAGCTTCCAAGTCTTCTCTATCTATTCTTGTATCATCCTTATCATGAAGAGTATCTTTTTAGAACTTTCCATCGCTCTTAACAATTCAGTGTACTAACATCCCCTCTTTATGAAGTTTATACTCAATAATCACTGGCAATTTGGTAGCAAGTGGTATAGCATCAATTGCTATATCTTTATCCTTTTTAATTACCAAAAGCTTCTTTAGCTCAACTTCATCATCTTCTTCAACTTCCTCTACTTTTAGTTTCTTTGAGGATTCTTCCTGCTGTTCTTTCACTGCTCTTTTTCTTCCAAGCATCTTGTTTCTGCTACCTTTAGCTATTTACTCTCTACCTTCTTCCTTCTTTTCTTTGTTTGCCTGTACCTCAGAACCCATAGTTACAAAGGTATTTACTCTCCTTCATTCCTTATCAAATAACATTTGAAATTTCATCAAAACTCTTATCCTTTTAGTTGTTTGTATTATATCCACCCATGTGCTAAGATAAGTAGACATTTGAATTTCTTCTTTTTGTGCCTTGATAGGAGTCCGGTTTCGCTCTATTTCTTTGTGCTCTAAGTGCAGCATAATGCTTTCTTCTTTCTCCACCATCAAGTTACCATAAAACAGTTTTTGCTTTTTTTTCTTTTTTTTTTTCCCTCACTGTCATTCCACTCATTCCTTGATTAGAGTCTCTCACCCAGCAATCTATCAGCCTCATCATACTTATGTATTTTCCCATGACACAATCAATGCTACGTTGGCTTCTTCTTCTTGTTTCCTTGCCAGCTTTTGTTCTTCTAATAATTCAGCATCCAGTTTAGCTTGAATAATCTTCTTGCAATTTGTTCATCAAGAGCAATTTGATCTTTTCTCTTCAAAGGAACTTCAGGTTCAATCATAATACATTTTCCTTTATCCTTAGAACTTGAAGGTTTATCTCTTGTGGAACTCTGAACTCACTTGGATCCTAAGCAACCATCCCTTTATCCTTGGGTCTTGTAGTTGTTGTTGTTCTATCAGACAGTAAGTACAACTTTAGGCTTAGCTGCTTTAATTCTGTAGAAGTGTCTGAGGCCAAATTATTTCCTCCATTTTGTTGTTAGGAACAACACTATCATCATCAGCAGTATAACTGCTTTCACCAGTATACTATCATCAAGGCTCTTAGTTACTCTGTTCATCTATCCCACAATTTCCCATCAACCTAAGCTTTCCACATAGGCATCTCCACATCATCTAAAATTCCAGTATTAAATATCAAGTCATCATCTCTTGATCTTTCTTGAGTTTCATCAACCAAGGAAACATCAATATCAGCATCAATATCTTTAATACTCCTCTCCCTTGGTTTGATGTCAGTCTCAATTCAGGTAACACGACCAAACTCTCCCCTGAACATGCAGAGGACTCAACTCTCCTAGACATACCAACTTTCCTGAGTCTTTTCAAACCTGTAGGTCTTGATATTTTCCTCCTTTCTAACCTCTGGATCCTCTTCTTCAAAGCATCAATCTCCTTAGCTTGAGCATCCTTTGCTTTTTGTAAATCAAGAACATGTGTTTGCAATTTGGTACATAAAACCATGAAATCTATTAGTTTCATGCTATCCTCACCACTAGGTTGTGGATTACTAGAAGGTGTTGGTAAACTTTCCTCATGCTCTGCCTCATCTTGAGGAACCCACCTAGGAACCTCGTGCCAACCTCTGTCCTTCTCTGGCTGCCTCTGCCTTATGTCTTTGAACCTTCTTAGATAATTTGTCCTTCTTGGGTTTGGAAGATAAAGATGGTTGATCAATAATGGGTATTGAAGTGGAATCAGTTGGATTATCTAAATCCTCTTCCTCACGGCTATTTACTTCAACAGATTGAACCGAAGCAGTGGGATCAAATAAATGGTGTTATATTCTCCCAGAGAAATCCTTTCACTTCCTGCCCGCTCTTCATATTTGCAAACACATTTCTTTGTGTGAAAGGGGTTAACAAAAATCTTCTAATGTGTGTTGACATAAATTACCTAATTGTTTGATTAATGAAAACTTAGAGAGAAAACGTGGATACACACAAGAATTGACTTCCTTCTATAAAGTCCCAAGTGTTCATATGTTGTCATTTCACATCATTACAACATCACATCATTTTCATCAAATTCATCATGTTTCAATATTCACCATTGCATCAAAGAAATATTTAGATAGATTATTGAAAATTCTGATTAAGTTGCCAAGCATATGAACAACGAAGTCATTTGAGACTACTGAAAAATCATTCCATGCATGGATTAGCACTTAAGCATTTGACAGTAATAGATATGAAATGTTCAAATGTAATAGAACAATTGGGTAGATCTATCTAGATCCCCCGAGGAGAGAAAAAGGCTCTATAAAAAGTAAGCTTTTGAGAAGGCTTTTCATACCCCATACGCGCCAATTCTTCAAAGATAGTAGCAGTTGGAAGACAATCAGTACCTTCTGCATCATCTAAATGAAGATCTCTCCTAATGCTTGACTCTATAACAACAACCCTCTTTTTATCAACTAGGGCTTGTATCTGTTGCACTCCATTAACTATCTGTACCTTGGCAGTTGCCCAAAATTGTTTAATACAAGATGTGTAGATCACCGGATTGACTGTTAAAGCATATGAAACAGAACTTGCATTCAAGAAATCAATTATCTCTGCAAACCCATCACTTTCTTCGAGTTTTTCCAAGAACGCGACCACATTGTGTGTTTCAGCAAACTTAGGGCTTGTCATAATGATGAACTCGATGATCAAGATGAGATTGAATAAGGGTTTATGGTTAAGAAGTGGTTTGAATGAGTGAAATCGAATAAATAAGTAAATGAAACCCTTAATCAAAGTATTTATAGAATCACCCTCAACATCAGAAACTTGAACTGGTAGTATTAACATATGCTTAACAACAGAAATCAATACGGACAATACTAATTTAAGCCTAACAGTATTAACTTAAGCTTAGCAGCATTAAGTTCAAACTGAGCAGCATTAAAAGAATACACCAGTAACATTCAATGGTCATTCCAATAAGCAATTTTCACCACATCAAATTTGATTTCACACATACTCTCTTTATGTTTTAATGCTCACAACATCTCTTAATTCTTTTGGTCACATATTCACTCATTTCTATTTTAATGCACCCATCTCTCTTTTCTGTTTTTAAGCTCAAAAATTCTCTCGTTTCTTTTGGCTTACCAAGACACTCTTTCTGTTTCTATATGACAGTTGTGTACAAAATTTCATCAATTCCAATGAGTTTCATACTGTCCTCCCCACTTCCAAGTGTGTAACCTCTTGAGAGAGGTGGATCAATGGACTGTATAGATGTAATCTCAAACCTAGTTTGAGCCTGCACATCCCCAATATGTATCTTGGCCCTGGACTCACTACCTTACTAATTCCCTAAGGAGTTTTATTCATTAAGTGTATGCCATGGAATTGGGTCTTATTAGATGTTACCAACTGTCTCTGCTCACTTCTAAGCTAGAAGCCGTAGTGGTAGCCCTTTCATTCTGTCACCCAACTCTAAAAGACAGCCTCACACAACCTATGTGTCAGGGGGACCACTAGACTAAGGTATCTTGGTGTCCCGACCTCTTGTGATATACCTAGATGTGTTTTAATCCCTTTTGAACATACATATAACACATCCTTTCATCCATGCTTGTTGGTTGTAGAAACAAGGAACCTCCCCTCAAACAATGCCTTTATTGATAAGAATATGAAAATAGTTGCAACTTTGGAGCCCATGTCCTCTTAACAGCATTAACATTTGTCTGACATTAGTAATTTACTGCCTAGCAGTATTAACTGAAGTCGAACAGTATTAACTTTATCTTCAATAATTTTGCAACAACATGCCTTTATTTATCACAAACATACTAGAAAAGACTAGATAGACATGTGGGAATTCATGAGGATCCCCATCTATAATGCAATAACCTATGAATAAAAAGATAAACTCTGTGAACCAAGATCATTATCTACTTCAAAAAGGTAAAGCATTCAACAACTTGTATTCAACATGCTTTACCTACAAATGTTAGTTCTCAAGCTAAAGATACAATCCAAACCATTTTCTTCTTAACATACACTTTAACTTACTGGTTTTAACAAAACAGTCCTTAAGTATAACTAACAGTTTAAATTATACTTAGGCAATTAATTAAGAAAACTAACAGTATTAATCCTTTACAAAACTTTTACAAAAACATAAAGAGATATAGACATTTAAGGATTAAGCATTCCAATACTTGAGACCAAGTACTGAAATCTTCATGCATCAAAACCTTTTGTAAGAAGATCTGCAACATTATAATCAGTATGAATTTTAACCATTTGTATTAACTTTTTAGCATTGCAATCTCTTATAAAATAATGCCTAATCTCTATATGTTTTGTTTTAGAATGTTGAACAGGATTTTCAATAATGCAGATAGTACTGTTATTGTCAATATTAATGACAGTGTTCATGAAATTGTACCTATAATCTAGCAATTGGTTTTGTATCCAGAGTACTTGTCCATAGCAACTAGCAGCAGCCACATATTCAGCTTCAGTTGTAGACTTGGTGACTACAGTTTGCTTCTTAGACTGCCAAGATATCAACCTGTTTGCCAAAAACTGACAACCTCTAGTTGTTGACTTCCTATCTTAAGTTGTTCAAATGGAGAATCCCTGGAATACCAAAGGCCTAAAGTTGGCTTGCCTTTCAAGTATCTAAAAATTCTCTTGACTGCTAAGAGATGTGATGTTTTAGGAGTAACTTGAAATCTAGCACATGCACACACTACAAACATGATATTTGGCCTAGATGCAGTGAGATACATCAAAGACCCAATCACAGATCTATAGAGATGTACATCAACATCATCAGCATCTCCATCCTTGACCAAAGGTTTTTCCAAATCAACAGGAGTTGAAGCAGACTTCACATCAGAGTAGTTAAATTTCTTTAAAATCTCAGCTACATATTTATCTTGACTGATAAATATTCCATATTCCTTCTATTGTACTTGTAATCCTATAAAGAAAGTAATTTCTCCTATAGAACTCATCTGAAACTTATCTTTCATGAGCTTCTCAAATCTAGTACATAACTCCTTGTTTGTAGAGCCAAAGATAATGTCATCAACATAGACCTGTACAAGCAAAATATCCCATTTTTGCTTCTTGATAAATAATGTTTGATCTATCTTGCCTCTTTTAAACCCATTGCTCAACAAATAGTTAGCCAAAGTTTCAAACCATGCTCTTGGTGCTTGATGCAAACCATAAAGTGTCTTGACCACCTTGTAAACTTTGTCTGGATGGTCAGGATCTTTAAAACTTGGTGGTTGAGTAACATAAACTTCTTCCTCAATGGTTCCATATAAGAAAGCACTCTTTACATCCATTTGATATACCAGAAAACCCATAAAAGAAGCATAGGCAAAAAACAATCTTATTACCTCAATTCTTGCCACTAGAGCAAATACTTCTTTATAATCAATAACTTCTTCTTGTCTATGACCCTGTGCAACTAACCTTGCTTTATTCCTAATCACAATGCCCCTTTTATCTTTCTTATTTCTGAAGACCCATTTTGTTCCAATGGCCCTCTTTCCACTAGGCAAATCCACAAGTATCCAAACCTGTTGAAGTTTGAATTGCAGAAGTTCTTCCTGCATTGCTTCCACCCAAGATGAATCAGATAGAGCTTTAGCAATGCTTGTTGGTTCAATTTGTGATAGGAAACAAGCATATAAACAAGTATTCAGGGTATCATGTGTTTTCTGTTCATACACATCACTGAGAAACCCTTGTTCAGAAGTAGGTTTTGTCATTCTTCTTGTCTGAACAGTTGACTTCACTTCACCAATCACATTGTCAATTGGGTGATCTTTATGAATTCTTGTATTGGGAGTGGTTGGAACTATATAGGAATTTGTGATGTTCCCCAAATCAACTTCTGGTTCATCTTCATCACTGAAGAACTCAATAACATGAGTGGCATCAAGTGTATGACTAGCTCCTATTTTGAATATGTCTTTAGGGCTATCTAGATCATATGAACTAGAAGTATTAACTTATGGATCAACAATATTAAATTTAAAACAACCAGTATTAACTTTAGGACTGGCAGTATTAACATGTTGTCCAGGAGTATTAACTTCCTTAGGACTGCTATCATCATCAGACTTATCTTTTTCACTACTCTTATTATGTGGACCATCTTCAACCTGCTTTTGATCATCAGTAGCAGATTTTGGTTCATCATTACCAACATCTTTGGAAGGTGAATCAAGTTATGAGCATCTTCCAAAATTAGCATCACAATGCAATCTGATTGATTTCTTATTTCTGGTAGATGTACCTGCCATTAAGTTCTCCTTGTGGTACCTGTAGATTATTAGTGATTGTACCTGCAGCTCTGAAAATAATCATAGATTGGGTTAGAGAATATAATATCAAACAGCCACTTTGGACCTCTCCCTTATATCTCTAGGGATTATCTCTAAAACAAATATGTAAGTTTTTTTACTCTCCTGGTTCTAGTGTTGTTGCCTAAAGCTTTTACTACTCAAGAATATCCAAACAAAAGAACCATATCACTTTTGCCATCATACTTGCCTAAATTGTATTTGTATTAAGAATGGTAACATGCATCAAAATGGTCTTCATATAGCTTAGAGCTGTTAAAACCTCTAAAAAGTTCATCATCAGATTTTCTATCAAACATGCCAAGATGATCTAAGGTATTAAGTATGGTAACATGACACCCAAATGGTCTCATGAAGCTTAAAGCAAGAGTTCTACCTCTAAACAATTCATAAGGGGTCTTCTTATGAGGCTTAACTATAATTACCCTATTCTGCACATAGCAAGCAGTATTAACTGCTTCAACCCAAAATGTAGTAGGTAACTTAGAGTCAGCTAACATAGTTCTAGCAGCCTCAATTAGTATCCTATTTCTCCTTTCAGCAACACCATTTTGCTGAGGAGTTCTAGCTACACTAAATTCCCTTTTAATGCCTTTCTTTTCACAAAACTCATTCATCACTCTATTCTTAAACTCTGTCCCATTGTCACATCTGATTATTTTTACTTTCTTATCAACTAATTTTCTATCTCAGTTATAAAGTTCTTAAGGATGCCACTAGTCTTATCCTTAGAGGCTAAAAAGAAAACCCAAGTGAATCTGCTATAATCATCAGTGACCACAAGATGATATTTCTTATTCATTAAGCTGCTCACAAAAGTTGGACTAAACAAGTCCATATGCAACGTGAATAAAGGCTGAGTAATAGAGTTCTAGATCTTGGACTTACACGAGGCTTTGTGTTGCTTTACCATAAGGCAAGCAACACAAGTTTGGTCATTTTCAAAATGTTTTGCAGGTAATCCCCTCACAAGATTATCCTTAACCAGTTTATTTATAGTTTTAAAGTTTATATGACCAAGCCTCCTATGCCATGGCAATGATTCATCAAGTGTGGCCTTTGCAACAAGACAGGTTAAGCTCTATTTAAGAACAATATTTTCATATCAACACTGTACATGTTGTTCTTTCTAGGAACTTTAAGTAAAACCTGACTTTCATCAGGTAACTTAAAATCAGGAGACAGAATAAAACATACGGTGTCAGTAAAAAGAACACTGTTCTTTTTGTCACACATCTATGAGACACTAAAAAGGTTAAACTGCAACTCCTTGACAAAGTACACATCCTTAAAATCAAGCTTACCAGTTTTAAGAGTTCCTTTACCAGTAATTCTTCCTCTTCTGGCTCCTCCCCCAAAGGTAACATATCCTTCATCAAATTCCTTGAAGTCTGAGAGATAGGACATGTTGCCTGTCATGTGCCTAGAGCATCCACTATCAACATATCCTTGATCTTCTTTTTGTGAATGACCCTGCACATAAAGATAAGGAAATTAGTTTCCTTTGGGGACCCAAGCCATCACTGACTTGGATCTTCCTCGTACATCAATATAATTTTGTCTCTTGAAAGTAATTGATGCACTGTTAAGTTTGGTAGGTCTCCAAACCCAACATGCTGAGGCTTTAACAACATTTACTTGATTTGCCCTGACAGCATTAACTACTGCTGAAGTTGGCCTAGTAGTATTAACTGCTTTTGACTTAGCAGTATTAACTTTTTCCTTAGCAGTATTAACTTTTTGGTTAAAGTTTTTATTAGTTAATGCTGTTCTTGATTGATAGGGCCTCTTTACAGTTGATTGAGCTAATTTTAAAAAATATGACATTGGTCTAGCTCTATAAACTGTAGTTTTGGGATGAGCAGTATTAATAGGCCTAGCAGTATTAAGTGATTTTATGTCAGTTTTCATTAAAATTGCTCTGGGAGTCATGTTCTTGTAAGAGTTAGAGTGAGCCTTTTTAGCAGAATAGTTATAATTTACCCTTGTATAATTATTCCCATTTATCATCCCTTCCCTTTGATGGTAATTACAGTGAGCCTGCACATGGTCAAAGCTTCCACAAACAAAACATGCTTTATTATACATCACAAAATCACCTCCTAGCTGTTGGGGTTTAAGATTATTCTAGTTTCTTTGATTCCCCCTAGGTTTTTGTGATTTGTACATCTCTGCATACTTAACTGGTTTCCTAGCTGGTTTTTTTTGTTGTTTAACAAATTCTATCTTAGTAGGAAAAACAGTTTGCTTCTCTTTTTCTGACACCAACTTCTTACCCAATGGGGAATCAGGAGTTTTCTTAACCTCATTAGAGGTATCTTTACAGACACTCTTACTTTCCTTAGGTCCATAGCCTTCAAACTCAGGTTGTTGGAACTCCTTAAGACTAAAGTTGGACAAATCAATAGTTAGGGGGTGCAAATAAGCCTGTAGGTGGAGGTGGAACAACATTATAGCTTACAAACCCCACACCTTTTCTACTGTTATCAGATATTTGACTCCCTATTAATTTATCTAAGCTCTTAGAAGTATTTTTAAATTTGTCAATTTTAATCTGATTGCTCTCTTTTTCTTTCTTAAGCTTCTCTATCTCAATTTTAAGAGCATTGATTTCTAAGTCTTTAAATGAGGTATTTCTTTTTAGAACAGCAATTTGGTCACAAAACATAACCTTATTGTTCTTGTAAAAGACAAGTTGTTCTTCTACAGATGCTAAACCTCTTTTATAAGTAGCTAGATTGAACTCAGATTTATTAAACTCTATTCTTAAATTATCAAGTTGAGTTTTAAGAGTTTCAAAGCTTTTAAGACAGGTGTTAGAACAAGTTTTGTCATTGTATACCTCAGAGTCTGAGAAAGCCATAAGTGCCATGTTTGTAGAGACTTCCTCATCTGCCATAAAGCTCCAGTCAAAACCAACTCCATCAATAGCCACCATAGCTTTGGAAGAAGTTTCTTCTACATTTATAGTCCTTCTTGAGCTGTCTTGATTTCTGTTCCTATTATCTTGATTCCTAGGTCCTCTGCATTCCCTTGCAAAGTGTCCTATCTTATGACAGTTGAAACATTCTACCTTGGACTTGTCATAGCCAGCTGTATCACTCCGATTGATAATGATCTTCTTACCAGTTTTTTAGAAATATCTTCTTGCTCTCATGCTCAGCAATGCTAACTGCCACTTCAAATCTATTTCTTCTAGGTCATCTTCATGGATTTGTTCAAGATCTTCATGTACAAGTTGAGACCCATTTGGTTGATTGGCCAAAGATGCATAGAAAGTGTTATCTGGAGTACTAGCAGTGCTAACTGGAGTGCTAGCAGTACTAGCTTGATCATTAGCAGTATTAACTTCATTAGTACTGCCAGGAGATGATAGAAAGGCCATATTTTGAGAGCTTGAGCTTGAGGTTATAGTTCTTTTGACCTCTTGTTTAACAATCTTGAAATTGTTGTAGAGATCATCAAAGCTCATTGTATCTAGATTTGGTTTATTTCTCCAGACCACAACACGAGTGTTCCATTCAGAAGGCAGACTTCTCAAGAATTTTAAGTTAAGATCTTCTTGAGAGATGTTTTCACCCAAGATGGCCAACTGGCTAACAATTTTCTAAAGCCTGTTAAAAATAAAGTCAAGTGACTCTGTGCTTGGAGCATTGAAGTTCTCATACATCTGCTTCAGAAGTGTCTTTTGAGTCTTCCTTGTGGCATCATTACCACCAAATCTTGTTTGTATGGCATCAAACAAAGTCTTGGCATCCCTGTATTGATTGAATGTTAGTTGATGTTCATTGGGAAGTGCCATCAGCAACATACTTCTTGCTTTTACATCATTCTTCTTTTGGGCCTTCTCTTCAGTAGTAACAGGACCTGGTATCATTGAAATAGAAGTACCATCGGCATTTGCTGTTGTTCGTGCTATTGGTTTGAAAGAGTTGCCATTCTCTATGACATCCCATAGAGCATAGTCTTGAACTTGAAAGTATTGCTCTATTCTTAGTCTCCACATCTCATATTCACCTTGTTTGAGAATGGGCAACTTTGCAGTAGCATTGGTTTGGGCAGTTTCTAGATCCATCTCTTTGTGTGAATAAAGAGTTCTTCTTGTTTGTTTCTTCTAGATCAAAGTTTTAGAACACAAGCTCTGATACCACTTGTTGATCCTAACTCAAGATCTATTCTTTAGCTTGTAAAGATTATGTTACTTTGGATAAATTCAAAATAACAATGGTAGAAACTTTGTGAATACTAAAAAGTATGCGGAATCTACTCTTTAATACTTAGAAGAAATATTAATGTAACAACAAACTTGAATGAACAATGATATAACCAAAAAGCTTTAATATTATTATGATGAATAATACGAGTACTCTGTCTAGTACTAGGGTTTACAACCTTGAAGCTATGTGCATGCGAAAAGTATTTTTACACCCTAACCTAGGATATCCTTTTATACACCAAGGAGTCCTTTACAAGATAACTACAAATCTTCTATAATTCTACAAGATAACAGCATATCTTCTAACCATATAAGATATACACAGAATAAGTCAATACATATCTCTTCACATGTTCTAATCTTCTTCTGGCAGTCTTAAGTCTTCAACAGTATTAAGTCTTTAGCAATATTAAGTCTTCAGCAGTATTAAGTTAGTACTGGCAGTACTAACTTTTACACTAGCAATACTAATTAGTTAGTATTGGTAGTTATAATCTGAGCAGTACAAACTTTTACTCTTGGCAGTACTAAGTGTAAAGACTTTTAATTCCCAACAATATATAATAATCAACACAAAAATTAACTAGGATACTTACTAAGATACAATGAAATAGTTAGAAGATCAAAACCATAAACCCTTATAGTTTCTTGACCTTGGCGGAACTCCACAAACACAAAACAAAGACCTAAAATTCTTGATTGGTTTCA
Source organism: Tanacetum coccineum (assembly GCA_026074375.1). Taxonomy (NCBI): domain Eukaryota; kingdom Viridiplantae; phylum Streptophyta; class Magnoliopsida; order Asterales; family Asteraceae; genus Tanacetum; species Tanacetum coccineum. The sequence continues at coordinate 56,270 of BQNB010003474.1, read as the reverse complement.
TCAAACTTGTTAAAAACACTTAATCTTGAACCCTTGCAACACCAATTATACCTAATTTTGATCAAAACCTAAAAATATACCCAATTTTGATCAAAACCCAAAAATCAAGAATCTAATAAAAATCAAGAATTTGAGTAACTTGATGCATGCTTGATTTTATTTGAAAAGGATGATGGGGGTTTAGTTTAGGAGTGATTGGGGAAGTAATAGGAATGATCAATTTGATTTTTAGTAAGGGTTAATTGCTTAAAAATGTACTATACTTGTCACTTTTTGTCATTGTATGTAGACAACTATTTTTTTACCATTGTGTCGTTCAACTTTTAAATTTGTGCTATTGTGTGTATTTTGTGACCATTTTGCCCTCACTTTTTTCAATTTTTGAAGGGTAAAATGGTCATTTTACATGTAGAAATAGTCACAGAATACACACAATAGCACGAATTCAAAAGTTGAGCGACACAATGACGAAAAAAATAGTTGTCTACATACAATGACAAAAAGTGGCAAGTATAATATATGTTTAGGCAATTAAACCTTTTGGTAATGATGGTGGTGGGTTTTGGTCTGTTCGTCGATCACAGAAGTGGGAGGAGAAAAAAATTATATCGTTGGTGTTATGTGTGTGTTTTATAAAGGAAAGAATAGTTTATATAAGCGATAAATTATAGATTGTATCGACATCATGAAAATAAATAAAAGGGATGTTTGTTTGGGTTGATAACCGACCTAGGGGGTATGGGCTTGGGTTGTAGTATTTTTTTTCTTTCTTTGAATTACACTAAATTTTTGGTCTTAAACTTTCATTTAAACCGTTAGTAATTGTAAAAACACGATTTTGACGCGGTTTCGGCCAAATGCGGATAAAAGTCAAAAGAAAGTACTAAAATGAAATAATTAAGCTCTCGAAGCTAAAATATTGAATTGTTGATTTCTCGATCGCTAAAACAAATAAATATCCAAAATAAGACTCGCGAATAATTAAAACGACGATTTTAATAAAAATAGGCTTACATAAAATAGATTCTATAAAATTTAGAAAGTAGAATTTAAAGGCTCGAAAATAAATAGCGACGTGAAATACAAGTTGCACAAAGACAAGCTTAACAACTAAGAGTAATGCGACCACATAAAAGTGACTCCATAAATAATTAAGATAGTCTAATATCATACGTTTGCTTTCAGTTACTGACCTCAAAATTGATGGATGTCACAGTCCCTGTTAAAGGGAATTTCGTCCCCAAATTTTAGTTGCTCGTCCTAAGTCGTAGTCCTGCGAACAGTTGCGGATACTTGCGCTTCATCTCGTTTCCAAGTAAATTCTGGCCCTCGTCGGGAATTCTAACGAACTTTTACAATTGGAATTCGCCTCTTTTTTAGCTTCTTGACCTCACGGTCCATGATTTCCATAGGTTATTCAACAAAATGTAGTTTGTCGTCGATCTTGACTTCTTTTAGCGGTACATGCAAATTTACGTCAGCTAGGCATAACTTCAAGTTTGACACGTGAAACGTGTCATGAATTCCCACATGTTCTTGTGGTAAGTGCAGCCGATAAGCTACTGGACCGACTCGTTCAACAATCTCAAACGGTCATATGTATCTTGGTGAAAGCTTGCTTCTCTTACCAAAATGTACCATGCCTTTCCTAGGCGACACCTTGAGTAGTACTTTATCACCGACACTAAACTCTAACGGCTTTTGATGATTGTCGGCATAGCTCTTCTGGCGATCTCGTGCGGCTTTTAATCTTTCTTTGATTTGCACAATCTTATCAGTAGTCTCCTGGACAATCTTCAGTCCAAATAGCTTGCTTTCTCCTACTTCTGCCCAAGCTATTGGTGTTCGACATCTCCTTCCATACAATGCTTCAAAAAGAGCACATTTCACGCTCGAGTGGTAGCTGTTGTTGTATGAAAATTCTACTAACGGTAGATGAGTATCCTAATTTCCACCAAAATCAATTATACAAGCTCTAAGCATATATTCTAATGTTTAAATGGTACGCTCACTTTGGCCATCGGTTTCGGGATGGTAAGCTGTACTTAAATCCAGTCTCGTTCCCAGTGCTTTCTGCAGTGATTGCCAAAATCTTGATGTGAAATAACTGCCATGATCAGATATGATTGATACAGGCACACCGTGCCTTGCTATGATCTCGTTGATGTACAGTCTTGCCAACTTTTTTGTCTTGTAATCTTCACGGATAGCTAAGAAATGTGTCGATTTAGTCAGTCGATCAACAATGACCCATATCGAGTCATGTCTGCTATTGGTTCTTGGTAACTTGTTTATGAAGTCCATTGTGATGATCTCCCATTTCCATTCTGGAATCTCTGGCTGTTAAAGTAATCCCGAGGGTTTTTGGTGTTCTGCTTTGACTTTAGAGCAAGTCAAGCACTTATTAACATACATGGTAATGTCCTTCTTCATTCCAGGTCACTAATATAGGCCTCGTAGGTCATAGTACATCTTGTCGGCTCCAGGATATACGGAATACCTTATAGCATGGGCTTCACTCATTATTAAAATTCTTAAATTGCCATAAACTGGCACCCAAATTCGTTCAACAAGATATAATCCGCCATCTTCTTTTCTCTCAAACTGCTTGTCCAATCCTTTCAATATTTCTGCTAGAGTGTTGACGCCTTTTGAAGCTTCGCTCTGAGCTTCCAGTATCCTAGCCTTAATGCTAAAGTGAATTGTCATGCTCATAGCTCAAGCTCGTCTCGGTTTCACCCGTTCCTTCCTGCCCAATACATCAGCTACTACGTTCGCTTTACCTGGGTGGTAGCGAATATCACAGTCATAATCGCTGAAAAGTTCTATCCATCGTCTCTGGCGCATATTTAATTCTTTCTAATAAAAAATGTGCTGAAAGCTCTTATGATCGGTGTAGATCACGCTCCTTGTTCCATACAAATAGTGTCTCTAGGTTTTGAGAGCAAATACTATAGCTCCTAACTCTAAATCATGAGTGGTGTAGTTCTTCTCATGCATTTTGAGTTGTCTGGATGCGTATGCAATTACCTTGTTCCTCTGCATCAGAACACAACCAAAACCTTGATTCGAGGCGTCATAGTAAACTACAAAATCATCTATACCCTTAGGAAGTGCCTGAATAGGAGCATCACACAACATGTCCTTCAATGTCTGAAAGGCGTTCTCTTGTTCATCACCCCACTCAAACTTCTTGTTTTTCTGAGTCAACAGAGTGAGAGGTTTTGCAATCTTCGAGAAATTTGCAATAAATCGCCTATAGTATCCCGCCAATCCTAAGAAAGAACGGATCTCGGTTGGGGTCTTTGGGGGCTTCCAATTCTTTACTGTTTCAATTTTGATGGGATCCACATGTATACCTTCACTGTTCACTACATTACCGAGAAAATGAACCTCTTGTAGCCAGGCATTTCAAAAATTTCCCGAACAATTCCTCTTTTCAAGCAACTCTAATATCAGTTTTAGGTGGACTTCATTCTCCTCCTTAAACTTTGAATAAATTAAGATGTCGTCAATAAAGACAATGACAAACTTGTCGAGATACGACCTACAGACGCGGTTCATAAGGTCCATGAACACCGCGGGAGCATTAGTCAGACCGAAGGGTGTCACACCCCGCAAAGGCGGAAACGCGAGGCGCGACGAGAAAGGGAATCATCACAACACATTGGCGTCTATATAGAGAAACTAAAACATGCATAAAATATAAGGTATAGACACGCAGTGTCATGAAAATACCCCAAACACATCAATAAAATCCAAAAGGCGTCTGACATTGAAATGAAGGCAGTTCATGCCAACGTCATGACATGCAAACATTCATACATCCTAACAAAGCAAAATAATTAACATTCATCATCCAAAACAAATAACGAAATCTAGATAACTAAACTTCGCCAGCTGCCTACGGTCCATCTAGCCACTTTTCCTAACTTTAATCTCATCCTGCTGAATACCTAAAAATGATGCTTATACGTCAACACAATGGTTGGTGAGAAACATAGATTTTCAGACACGCATATTCAATCCATCCTAAAACAATTTATCCAATTACTATGATTATAAAACAATACTTTTGCATGACAATTATGCTAACTAACATACAAGCTAACACGCAATTCAATCCAATCAATCATTCAAACACCAAGCAGACGACCTCAATCGCTCTTGGATCATACCAAATCTCTTTCCCTCTAGCTCAGCCATGGATACCCACAAGTAATCCTCCTGACTAGGCAACAATTTCCTTCCATTAAACATGCCATGGATACCCGCAAGTAACCCTCCGGACTTAGTTCACACATTAATATCACATCACATAACATGTAGCACATAACGCATATCAGTCAAATAATAGTCCATGCATTTACACTAACACATAATCACAACAATTTAAAACTCATTTCAACACTTGCATAATTTCCATCCCAAGTTTAAAATGCAATAAAAAGTAGGACTATGTAACTCACCTGAATGCTCAAAACGCAACTTCCAATTCCTATCACGCAACTATACAAATAAATAAACACGGTTACACACAACGAAGCTAAAAGCTCTAGTCCATGTAACACACATATGATGGATGTCTAAGGGTTTGATTAACCATCATGGGTTACCCCGACACCGTGCCCAACCTTAACCACCTCATTAACACATTACACTAGTTAACTACAATTTATTCAAAAATGCAAAATTTTAGTGTATCTTTACTAACTCAAAAACCTTACTTGCTGACTTTCATTAATTATATCAAAAATCACCTAAGTTCATTTATGAGTTTACTAACTACCTTGTGATTCCCAACTACTCATTACATGTGCAACTATCCCAAATAAAATCCAACTTCAAAACTGTCCCAATTCGGATCTGATTGCACACTAAAATGTATGGCCCTAATTACCATACTTAGACACACAATCAGAAGCTATCCTTCTAGGGTTTCTTTATATACATATAGAACTTAATCACTGTAGATTGGCTAACCTTAATTCCACTTTTAAGTTAGGGTTTTACCCTCCTAAACATGACCTAATTCTGACCCGTATTTACTGTTTTGACAACTTTTCTTGTAACCAATATTTAACCAACTTCCAGAACTCCAAATCATTCGAGGCCAGACTTTTTGAAAAATAGACTCTTTGAACTACAATTTAGGCACTTGAATCATATCAAAACACGTTTTTAACATCTAGATATCATCAGTTGAACACAGCCCTAAATTCTGCTCAACTCTAAATCATGTTCTAACGCAAACCCTAACATGCAACATGCATGATCATAACCCTAAACTAACCCTAATCATTATACCATCATTAAAGTTCATATATAATCTGTATTTTATGTAAACCCTAGATCCATCACATTATTTGTTACATGATTTGAAAGATTAAACAAAAACTTAATTAAGATCATACCTAAACCTTCACTTGATTACACTTGAATCACACCTTGAATCTTGATAAGAAATTTTTTTTTTCTCTTCTTTGGGGGTTTCGGCTGAATACAGGGAGAGAGAGGGAGAAAATGTGATTTAGGGTTTTATTGGTTTTGTATTTATAATCCTTAGAATCCTAATTATAGTCAAACTTTGTTTCCTTTTTTTTCTTTCTTTAAAACCGGCCGACTAACACCCCTTTATATATATATATATATATATATAAATTATTAATGAACTAATTACCTTTATTACCTTATGTTTTCATAAAAACCTAAGCTAAATTGGGTAAACCTTTTTACATAAACGCTACTTACTAAACTTTCTAAGAATAACTTTTCATTTCACATTTCACTTTCTATATTTAAAAAGTCTACTATAAATATCCAAATTTCACTCACTACACTTATTTCCATCATGATACATTCCCCATAAATGCTTAACGCAAAATGATCCAACTATTAACGTAGCATTGCATGCAACATGCCATTCCTTTCCATTATCACTATACGTGAACAAATGGAATACTCATCACCAAACACAAACACACTCAAAATGAGATGATCATTCACCTTAAAATGATATCATACACCTATTCAAACCACTTAGCACACATATATTACACATAACACATAAGAAATCACAAAATAAACTCGTATCCATTTCTAAAGGTATCACTAACCTGATTTAATTACGGATGTCACAGTATCCCCTCCTTGAGGAAATCTCGTCTCGAGATTTAACTAGCAGGCTCAACAACTCGGTCCACAAACAACTGTGGATACTTAATCCTCATCTGGTCTTCGTGTTCCCAAGTAAACTCAGGACCACGTTTTGAATTCCATCTAACTTTCACAAGCGCTATTTTGCTACCTTTTAACTTCTTAATTTCTCGATCCATAATCTCTACAGGTTCCTCGACAAAACGAAGTGTCTTGTCGACCTTGATCTCGTCCAATGGCACATGCAAATTTGCATCCGCCAAACACTTCTTTAGATTTGACATATGAAAGGAGTCATGCACGCTACTCAACTCCTCAGGTAACCTCAACCTATAAGCTACAAGGCTAATCCTTTTCAAGGATCTCAAACGGTCCTACATATCTCGGTGCTAACTTACCCTTCTTTCCAAAATGCACTACGCCTTTCCAAGGCGACACCCTTAATAATACTCGATCACCCACCTCAAGCTCTAACGGTTTACGTCTCTTATCCGCATAGCTCTTTTGACGATCTCTCGCCGCTTTGAGCTTTTCCTTTATCAATACCACCTTATCTGTCGTCTCTAGTACTAACTCAGGTCCAATCAAACTGCCCTCTCTAATCTCTGCCCATAACACATGCGACCTACACTTCCTACCATACAGGCCTCAAACAGAGTACACCGAATGCTCGAATGATAACTGTTGTTGTAAGAAAACTCGGCTAATGGTAGATGGACATCCCAACTACCACCAAAATCTATAACGTACGCCCTTAACATATCCTCCAAAGTCTGAATTGTACGCTCACTTTGTCTATCCGTCTGAGGATGATAAGCAGTACTCAAGTCTAATCTTGTCCCTAACACTTTCTATACCGTTTCCCAAAAGTGTGAAGTAAATCGCCCATCTCGATCCGAAATAATCGACACGGGCACTCCATGTCGTACCACAATTACATCAATATATAATATCGCCAACTTCTCCATACTAAAATCCTCACGAATCGCTAGAAAATAAGCTGATTTGGGAAGTCTATTGACTATTACCCATATCGTATCATGCCCACTTCTTGACCTAGGTAAATTGGTAATAAGATCCATAGTGATCTTATCCCACATCCATTCTGGTATCTCAGGTTGTTGCAATAAACCCGATGGTCTTTGATGCTCTGCCTTCACTTTTGCACAAATCAAACACTTACTAATGTAGATAGCAATATCTCTCTTCATTCCTGGCCACCAATACATATCATGCAGGTCATGGTACATCTTATCCGCTCCAGGATGTACAGAATACTTAGACTTATGAGCTTTGTTCAAAATTACCATTCTCACATCTCCTACTAAAGGAACCCATATCCTATCCATAAAATACAAACTCCCATCTCCCTTCCTTTCCATTTGTTAATCTAAACCATGTAGCCTTTCTGTAAGAATGTTCTCCTATTTGAACGCCTCACTTTGGGCTGCAAATATCATCTATTTCACTCCAGACTGAATGGTCATAGCCATTGCTCGAACACGTCTAGGTTTCACCCGTTCCTTCCTACTTAACGCATCAGCCACCATATTCGCCTTACCAGGATGGTAGCGAATCTCACACTCATAATCACTAAACAACTCGACCCACCTCCTTTGGCGCATATTTAACTCATTTTGGTTGAAAATATGTTGAAGGTTCTTGTGGTCCGTGTAGATAACACTCTTCGTGCCATACAAGTAATGCTTCAAGTCTTAAGAGCAAACACAATAGCTCCTAACTCTAGGTTGTGTGTTGTATAATTCTTATCGTGAATCTTCACCTTGCCTCTTTGCATGAGCACACAACCTAGTTCTTGATTCGATGCATCGCAATAAACTACAAAATCTTCAATTTCGTCCGGTAACGACAAGATAGGAGCATCACACAGATTATTCTTCAAGGTCTGAAATGCTTCTTCCTCTTTTTTGCCCCACTCATACTTTTGGTTTTTCTGAGTTAGCGAAGTAAGGGGTTTAGTAATCTTGGAGAAATTCGCGATGAAACGCCGATAATAGCCAGCTAATCCTAAAAACGATCAAACTTTTGACGGTGTTGTAGGAGCTTTCCAATTCTTCACCGCCTCTATTTTACTTGGGTCTACGTGAATACCACTCTGGTTGACTACGTGTCCAAGGAAATGCACTTCCTGTAGCCAAAACTCGCACTTAGAAAACTTCGCATACAACTTCTCCTTCCTTAGTAACTCCAACACTAACTTCAAGTGAACTTCATGTTCTTCCTTCTTCTTTGAGTAGATCAGGATGTCATCAATGAAGACAATGACAAACTTATCTAGATACGGTTTGCACACCCGGTTCATCAAGCCCATAAAGACTGCTGGTGCATTGGTTAACCCAAATGGTATAACCGTAAAATCAAAATGTCCATACCTCGTTTGAAATGCGGTCTTTGGAATGTCATCTTCATGTACTCGTAGCTGATGATATCCTGACCGAAGATCTATCTTAGAGAAATAACACGCTCCTGTCAGCTGATCAAATAAGTCATCGATCCTGGGGAGTGGATAACAGTTTTTAACAGTTAATTTTTTCAGATCCTTATAGTCGATACACATACAGAAAGATCCATCTTTCTTCTTTACGAATAACACAGGTGCTCCCCACGGCGAATGACTAGGTCGTATGAAACCCTTGTCTTGCAACTCTTGAAGTTGCCTAAACAATTCTTGCATTTCCGAGGGTGCCAAACGATATGGAGACTTCGCGACCGACGTCACTCCAAGAACTAAGTCTATACGGAACTCAACTTGTTGCTGCGGTGGTCATCGATAAATATTTCTAGAAACACATCAATAAAATCTCGTACGACAGAAATATTACTCAATTTCGGTTCATCTACCTTTGTGTTCATTAAGGTTTTCACGACTCCTTGAGTACGTTCACCATTTCCAACGGTATTCTAACCACCTTCTCATGACATACTATCACAAACTTCCTCTTGGACAACCAGTCCATTCCCACAATCAAATCAAAGCTTCCATGACTTAACGGTATCAACGAACTCCAAAGGTTATGAACAATCGAATAAGATAACAAACGAATATCGAGTCAAAGGCTAGAATGCATATAGGAGATTCTACATATGCAAATAGACGTGGATCAAATGGCATAAGAATCCTTTAAAAGAAAGGATACGTATATGCACCGAGTGAAAGCACAACGAAAGAAAATCAACAGGCGTACCACGATAAATGAACACATAAATAAAAAAAATATCAATATGACAGACAGAAATTCTTATACCAATTATCGACTTTACTCCAAAGGCCAGATTAAATAATGTTTTTATAAAAATCATTTTAAATAATAATGAAATTGTCTTAAATGTAATCTTTGAAAAATTTATTCTGGTTTTCATAAAAATCTAGAGATGGTTACCTAATGGTGTATCATACCTTACCACTATGAATCACTTTAAACCTGCTTTTTATAATAAAATAAAATCTATTTACAAAGATCATTTTATACATAGTTTTCTCCAAACACCAACACAATACTTCTAAAGGGTTTTTATAATTAGACATCAATTATGAAATATGTTACTCAAACAAAGGACACCATAATACCAAAAAGGATCGTAAAACACCGTATAGACCCAAACACAATTCTATTGTTTGAAAACGAAAGAAAATACCAAAAACCATATACTCAAAATAAAATCAAACGAACTCGTACAAGAAAACTCATGCAAGACGTTACATACCCAAAAGAAAACGTAAGGTCTTATCTAAAATAATGATCAACAGAGCAAACCTAAAAGCATCTATACTAACACGTCGCCAACGGGTCACGAACACCAAGGGATATACAAAGAAGGGAGTAATGATCCACACTAATTTGTTAGGAATAATTAGTGCTTAAAAGAAACCTTTGATGCTCATACGAGAAATCAATGCAACGAAAGAACTAACGAAACACGCCTATATCTGAAAGAGCAGATCTGAACAAACAATCGAGCAACGAGCAACCACAATAATAATAATAATAATACTAGGTATCTGCAAATACTAGATAGAGGAGAAACTTACTATCTATATAACTCAATTTAACATATCTTCCAATTAAGGTAAGAGAATAATTCTCTACCCATACCACCATCCTTATCATAAATACACATATAAAAAAAACATATTACACTACCACCTTATAACTAAACACACATAAATGCAATCATGGTCATAAGTCTACGTGTGTGATGCCTTTATAATTATGTTGGCCACCATAATTATAAGTGCCTCCTTTCACACGTGTACTTACTTTCAAGATTACCCATTTCAACCATAATTCACATATAAGCACATATACCACATTGCACATCTTAAACCACTCCAAATTAACACATAAAGGATGCTCCATCACATAAATACTTACTTATATCAAAATAAAATCGAAACGACATAATGGAACGAAAGTCTCACAACAATTCCCAAAATACGAAATATCTGAAAGAAATAATCAATAACAACATGAAGAGGTAAAGGACGAGATAAACTTATGCTGGGCCTCACTTGGGTTTGACTTTGCCTCGGCAAGAATCACCCGACTCCGCTGGTCCAGCCTTATTACGCGCATCCGACAAATGATCAACTATCCTATCTCCTTCGGTTCCACAAGAGGCTCCTTATACGCTTAAGTCCAGTTGGGAAAACATTTCCCCAATGAGACTTCTTACGGGTAGGGGAAAACATAGCTAAAATACTAAGAAAGTAATACATATCATATCAGATAATGGTAGGCAAAATAACTAAAATGACAGCTTTGCAAAATACAAAATATATAAGCTATGAAAAAATAGAGGGGAAGCATACCAGTTATAATATTAAACACTTAAGCCTTAAATGCATCTACATGAAGGACCCCTAGGTTATAGTCTAGGCTCAACCACCTACTTCTCTATAACCATTGGCTGTAATACCAATCTGTCACATCCCGCCAAGGCGGAAACGCGAGGCGCGACGAGAAAGGGAATCATCACAACACATTGGCGTCTATATAGAGAAACTAAAACATGCATAAAATATAAGGTATAGACACGCAGTGTCATGAAAATACCCCAAACACATCAACAAAATCCAAAAGGCGTTTGACATTGAAATGAAGGCAGTTCAAGCCAACGTCATGACATGCAAACATTTATACATCCTAACAAAGCAAAACAATTAACATTCATCATCCAAAACAAATAACGAAATCTAGATAACTAAACTTCGCCAGCTACCTACAGTCCATCTAGCTACTTTTCCTAACTTTAATTTCATCCTGCTGAATACCTGAAAATGATGCTTATACGTTAACACAATAGTTGGTGAGAAACATAGGTTTTCAGACACACGTATTCAATCCATCCCAAAACAATTTATCTAATTACTATGATTATAAAACAATACTTTTGCATGACAATTATGCTAACTAACATACAAGCTAACATGCAATTTAATCCAATCAATCATTCAAACACCAAGAAGACGACCTTAATTGCTCTTGGATCATACCAAATCTCTTTCCCTATAGCTCAGGCCATGGATACCTGCAAGTAATCCTCCTATAATTTCCTTCCACTAAACAGGCCATGGATACCCGTAAGTAATCCTCCTGACTAGGCAATAATTTCCTTCCACTAAACAGGTCATGGATACCCGCAAGTAACCCTCCTAACTTAGTTCACACATCAATATCACATCATATAACATGTAGCACATAACGCATATCAGTCACATAATAGTACATGGATTTACACTAATACATAATCACAACAATTTAAAACTCATTTAAGCACTTGAATCATTTCCATCCCAAGTTTAAACACAATAAAAAGTGGGACTATGTAACTCACCTGAATGCTCAAAACGCAGCTTCCAATTCCTATCACGCAACTATACAAATAAATAAACACGGTTACACACGACCAAGCTAAAAGTTCTAGTCCATGTAACACACATATGATGGATGTCTAAGGGTTTGATTAACCATCATGGGGCATCTCGACACCATGCCCAACCTTAACCACCCCATTAACACATTACACTAGTTAACTACAATTTATTCAAAAATGTAGAATTTTAGTGTATCTTTACTAACTCAAAAACCTTACTTGCTGACATTCATAAATTATACAAAAAATCACCTAAGTTCATTTATGAGTTTACTAACTACCTTGTGATTCCCAACTACTCATTACATGTGCAACTATCCCAAATAAAATCCAACTTCAAAACAGTCCCAATTCGGATCTAATTGCACACTAAAATGTATGTCCCTAATTACCATACTTAGACACAAAATAAGAAGCTATCCTTCTAGAGTTTCTTTATATACATATAGAACCTAATCAATGTAGATTGGCTAACCTTAACTCCACATTTAAGTTTGGGTTTTACCCTCCTAAATATGACCTAATTATGACCCGTATATACTGTTTTGACAACTTTTCTTGTAACCATTATTTAACCAACTTTCAGAACTATAAATCATTCAAAGCAAGACTTTTTGAAAAATAGACTTTTTGAACTATAATTTAGGCACTTGAATTATATCAAAACACATTTCTAACATCTAGATATCATCAGCTAAACACAGACCTAAATTCTGCTCAACTCTAAATCATGTTCTAACGCAAACCCTAACATACAACATGCATAATTATAACCCTAAACTAACCCTAATCATCATACCATCATTAAAGTTCATTATATAATTTTTATTTTATGTAAACCCTAGATCCATCACATTATTTGTTAGATGATTTGAAAGATTAAACAAAAACTTAATTAAGATCATACCTAAAATTTCACTTGATTACACTTGAATCACGCCTTGAATCTTGATAAGAAAATTTTATTTTTTTTCTCTACTTTAGGGGGTTTCAGCCGAACATAGGGAGAAAGAGGTTGAAAAAGTAATTTAGGGTTTTATTGGTTTTGTATTTATAATCCTTAGAATCCTAATTATAGTTAAACTTTGTTTCCTTTTTTTTCTTTCTTTAAAACCGGCCGACTAACACCCCTTTATATATATATATATATATATATATATATATATATATATATATACTTATATTGGTTTTGTATTTTTAAATCTAGAATTCCATTTATAGTTAAATTTGTTTCCTTTTTGTTCTTTCTTTAAAACGGCATGGATCCGACTAAACACCCACTTTTTTTATATATTTATATAATATATCTCTCTCTCTCTCTATATATATATATATATATATATATATATATAGTGAAGTGTTATATTGAGAACCCATTTTAGGTGGAGAACTTTACAGAACTATTCTAGACCAATCAGAATTTAATAAATTGTTATCTATTTATTTAATTCAATTTATTATCTAGGGATATTTTGGGTGTTTTAGATAAATATAGTTTTTTGTCAAATTTGAAACTCCCTATAATAAATGACATGATAATTAATGATATTGATTGTATTGATTGTAACTCCCTAAAATAAAAGATATAATTTATTCTTTCTTAATTAATGATATTAATTGTATTCCCATATTTATTTTATTGTACTCCTTAAAATAAATGATGCGATTTATTATCTGATAACAAATTGTACCATTTATTCTTTGATAATTTTTATAATTGTGGTTTCAATTAAAAAGTGTTTTCTTCAAACATGTATGTACTTTAATTTAGATACATGTATGTTTTTTAATGAAACATGTATGTTTTATTAAAAACATGTATGTTTTTTCATTTTAGAACATATTTGTTCTTTTTAATTATGAAACATGAATGGTTTATAATGAGATAAACATGTATGTTTTATTTGTGAAACATTTATGTTTTATTTGTGAAACATGTATGTTTTTTTATTTTGGAACATATTTGTTCTTTTTTTGTATAAATCTCCCATATTTTTTATAAATCTTCTTAAATTAAATGACATGATTTATTTTGAAACTTCCTAAAATAAACGATATTGATTGTTTCATTCTTTGGTAATAAATGATATTGATTGTTTCATTTTGAAACTTCCAACAATAAATGATGTTGATTGTTTTATTATTTGGGAAGTAGTTACGATTTCACTTTTTTAATTATGTTTAATACCAATTATACCATTATCTATACATTTCAGCCAAATTTTAATTTCAATTATTTACATAAAAGCCATCATGCATTAATGACCATTGATTAAATGATCTAATGGTCTAGATTGCTTTAAAATAGTTCTGTAAAGTTCTGCACATAAAATGAGTTCTCAATATAACGCGCCCCTATATATATATATATATATATATATATATATGCTAATTTTGACCCGTATTTACTGTTTTGACAACTTTTCTTGTAACCATATTTCAGCATACCTTATAGAACTCCAAATATTTCGAGGCTAGGAATTTTGAAAAATAAGACTCTCTGAACTACAATAATAAATAATATCACAAACACTTTTATTTAATACATATAAAGTATTCATCAGTTTGAACACAAGCCTTATATTCAGACTCAACTCTAAATCATGTTCTAGACAACCGCAAACTCTTAACATGCAACATGCATGAACAAAACCCTAACACCTAATCATCATAACCATCATTAAATTTCATATATAATCAGTTTTATGTAAACCTTAGATCCATCATATTTAAATGTTACTTGATATAAAGAAAACTAAACGAGGAGTAAATGAAAAACTAAACAACTAGGGTTAACAAACATACCTAAACCTTGATTCTTGAACACTAAATCACCAACTTGTTCTTGATTTAAAAAAAAAACTTTTTTTTCTTCTTGAGGGTTTGGCCGATCACAAGGGGAGAGGAAGAGAAAAAGTGATTTAGGGTTTTATTAGTTTTGTATTTATATCCTTAGAATCCTAATTATAGCAAACTTGGTTTTCCTTTTTTTTCTTTCCATTAAATCGGGACCGAATTATATATATATATATATATATATATATATATAGAGGAAGGTTAAAATAAAAAGACAAATATTCGTGAGAAGAATAAAAAGAAAACTTTTTTTTTAAAAGTTCTCTAAAAATTCCAAAAAAATTCCATTAAATAAGGTATGTTGGTGCATAAAAGTTTTGTAAAAGAAGTTTTCTAATTTGGGAGGTTTTTTATTACTTTTTTTAAATGCGCAAAAAAAAATTTTTTAATGCACAAAAAATTTTGATGCACAAAATTTTCGACTTGTTATAGTTTGATGCGCAATAAAATTTTGATGCAAAAAGTCAAAAGAAGTTTGGTACAAAAACGAAATTTTGATGCACAAAAAACCGATTTAATGCACAAAACGTTTTTTTTTAATAAATTGTTTTTATTGGCAAAAACTATCCACTTTTAGTTACGATTTCACTTTTTAATTATGTTTAATACCAATTATACCATTATCTATACATTTCAGCCAAATTTTAATTTCAATTATTTACATAAAAGCCATCATGCATTAATGACCATTGATTAAATGATATAATGGTCTCGATTGCTTTAAAATAGTTCTGTAAAGTTCTGTACATAAAATGAGTTCTCAATATAACGCGCCCCTATATATATATTACTTAATTGTTAATTAACTAATTACCTTTATTAGCTTATGTTTACATAAAAACCTAAGCTAATTTGGGTAAACCTTTTTACATAAACGCTACTTACTAAACTTTCTAAGAATAACTTTTCATTTCACATTTCAATTTCTATATTTAGAAAGTCTACTATAAATATCTAAATTTCACTCACTATACTTATTTCCATCATGATACATTCCCCATAAATTCTTAACATAAAATCATCCAACTATTGACGTAGCATTGCATGCAACACGCCATTCCTTTCCATTATCACTATACGTGAACAAATGGAATACTCATCACCAAACACAAACGCACTCAAAATGAGATGATCATTCACCTCAAAATGATATCATACACCTATTCAAACCATTTAGCACACATATATTACACATTGCACACAAGAAATCACACAAAATGAACTCTTAGTCATTCCTAAAGGTATCACTAACCTGATTAAATCATGGATGTCACAAAGGGCATGACCGTGAATTTAAAATGTCTGTACCTCATCCTGAAAGAGATTTTGGGAATATCTTCTTCGCGTACTCTCAACTGATGGTAGCCAGATCGAAGATCTATTTTCAAAAAATACTGTGACCCTTGCAACTGATCGAACAAGCTATCGATCCTAGGAAGAGGGTAGCGGTTCTTGACAGTTAGCTTGTTCAGCTCTCGATAGTCTATACACATATGGAATGAACCATCCTTCTTTTTCACGAACAACACCGGTGCTCCTCAGGGTGAAGAACTAGGTCGTATGAAACCTTTTTCTTGGAGCTCTTTAAGTTGGTCGGACAGTTCTTGCATTTTTGTAGGTGCCAAACGATAAGGTGATTTTGCAACAGGCATAGCTCCAGGAATAAGATCTATACGAAACTCCACTTCACGAGATGGGGGTAAACCCGATAAATCTTCTGGAAACACACCAGGGAATTCACGTACAACATGAATGTCTTCGAGTTTTGGCTTGTTCACTTTCATGGTCTTTAACTGTTTCTGGTTTCCTTCGGGACATTCTCCATGAACTTCCAAATATCTACGTTAGATAATGGAATTTGGACAATTTTCTCATAGCAAACTATCTTAGCTCTCGGCTTTGACAACCAGTCCATTCCTACGATCACGCCGAAACTACCATATCCAAAGGGAATCAAATCGATGATAAATGTACGACCTTCTAGTTCAAGTCTACAACCTCGAATAATCTTATTAGTTTCTACTTTAACGCCGCTAGCTATTTCAATCTCATAACCGGGACTTATGACACTAGGTTTCATGTTAATCAATGGCAAGAAGTTAGTAGATATAAAGTTATAATCAACACCAGAATCAAACAAAACTGTAGCGAAATGATCATTTAGAAAGAATGTACCCGTCACAACATTCGGGTCTTGTAGGACTTCAACAATGCCTAAGCCAAAAGCTCCATGTGCTCGATTCCTATTGTTCTCTTGGTTGGTATTTCCTTCAATTACTAGCATCTGGTTTGGGCGATTTCCTCCTAAGGTAGTGGCTCGATTCATCCTTAGGCAATTCCTCCTAAAGTGGTTAGGATCTCCACACTCAAAACAAGTTGGCCTTGGTCTTTCATTAGCAGCTCTACCCGTGTAGTATCGGGTAAAGTGACCCACTTGGTTGCATCAGCGACACACAGGGCAGTTACCATAATAATGGAAGTTGCATTTTGCACACTTCAGATGTTGACCAGCATACTGACGTTGTCCTTGACCTTGCTCCAGAGCACTTAGAGCAAAGTTCCCTCCAGTTCTTTGTCTCTTATTCCTATCATCCCTTCCTCGGTTCATGTTCTGATCATTCAACCTCCTTTTGCTTCCAGCATTTTCCTTCTTCTTGAAAAGCCCATCCTTGATACCATCGATGGTCAAACGGTCGGCCATACTCACAGCAACCTGTATTGTAGCAGGTTTGGATGATGTAACATGTGCCTTGATCTCAGGAGCTAAACCCCGAATGTAGCGATTGACACGTTGGCTCTCAGGGGTAACCATTTGTGGCACCAACCTTTCTAACTCGTGAAACCTAGTCGTATACCCATCAATATCTGATCCAACCATCTTATGGTTCCAAAATTCTGATTCCAACTTCTGAACTTCATCATTTAGACAATATTCTTCCATCAACAACTTTTTAAAATCATCTCAAGATTAGGCTATATCAGCGGCCCGTCCTCGAGTTTAAACAAGGGTATTCCACCACGTTAAGGCGTGGTCTTGCAGCATACTAGCAGCCAATCCAACTTGGCTCTTTGCGGGTCACTTAGTGATATGGAGCACAGACTCAGTGCTTTTAAACCAAGTTAGTAAACCAACTGCACCTTTTGTGCCAAAAAATTCCTTGGCACCAGAAGCCCTGAGTGTTTTGATACTGCAGCTTGGTGTGGCCTCTCTTTGATTTGCTAGGTTTCCTCCGAGGGCTTGAACAAGTTGAGTTAGCAGATTCGGCAATGCGGTGTTAAGTTGTCGGGTTACTTCATCTGCTGTTTCATTGGGAGGGTTAGAGTTTTTGGCAGTGTTTTTGCGTGGTCTTCCCGCCATAATTCTACAATTTAACACAAAAATTCACATTATTAGAAACTTGATGAACCGTACATTCAAACAGTTTATATATATATATATATATATATATATATATATATATATATATATATATATATATATATATATATATTACATGTAATAATTAAAGAATGAACATGTAAGAGAAATCTTCAATTTAATTAAAATTGAATATAGCACTTTTGAACGATGTGTTTAAATGAATAATAAAACATAGATAGATGTACCAAACCAATTTAAATCAATCATGTTTAGTATTTAACCAAAATTTAGTGGTATACATATTTAAGTGACAAGCAAGTTTTATATATAAGAAATATATGTATTTTATCTCACAATTTAATAATATTAAATAAACATGGTTTCAAATTTTCTAAAATATATATTAAATTAGTTGCCAAGAAAATTGATTAATAGATAATTATTTAGTTAAACATTTTAAAAGATTACCTCTTTGTTCATTATATAGATAGAATTTAAATGGTCAGATAACATTTTACAAAAATCTTTTCAAAAGATAATGATAATAGTATCAATCGAAATTTAACACTTGATCTACATAACTGATTCCAATAATTCATTATATCATAATAGAGAGGAACTGCACAACCAGTAATCTAAAAG
>BQNB010003474.1:2360-32360 GCA_026074375.1 Tanacetum coccineum | reverse complement strand
ATAGATAAAACACCTTACATGATTAAGATAAAAGAAAGTAATCTGAATTACAACAATACCAAATACAAGTTTAAAGAGTACAAAAGTCAACATAGGTTGTTTTTCTTCCGAACATGGGTATCCAAAAAAGACAGTAACTTGGACGAAAGTAGACATCTTGAACAAGTCCAAGTACAAGCACACTAAATTTCCACTTTAGGAATGTCACATGAAAAGCATGATAAAAATGGTCAACTATCAAAATAGTTGGTGAGCTCACAAGATTATGTACACAAAATATAGTTTTAGAAAAGAGTAGATGTCCGATAATAGTTTGCCAACTCAATGGCAAGTTATCAAAAACTGTTATCCAAACCAAAATCAATTTCCAAACAAGTTGAGAGTCCAAAACAAATAAAGTTTTCAAAACAGTTCTCGTTACATAAAGTAACATAATACAAAATCAAAGCACTACTTTAACGTATTCAGCCTAACCGTTCCAAACATCCAATAAAGTAACATAATAAAAACGATAGATCATGCTTTCCACCCCTAAAATATTTAAAACATGTAAGAAAAGGGGATGCGAGAAACTCACCATAGATAAGAGTATCGATCGAGAAAATCAACAAGAGAAGAAGAATGACAACAACGATCTTAACCGCGACCTATAATAATAGTGGTCCGCGTATTAGGAAGTTATAATATTTAGAATATGCATAACTTACAATGATATGGAATAATATATATTACTACATGTATAAAATCTTATGTCGAAGAATCCATGAACATAAAATAACTTGCCAGTTCCACCACTTACGTTTTTTTGAAATTATATCGCTTTTTCCTAGTCGCTTGATGACGCTTAAAGAAATACTAAAGGACCACAACCAACGTTCATCTCTCATTTCCAACCACCTATATGTGTTGTTAGACTACTGAAATTTTCCCAAAAGTTATTGACTAGTTTAAGCATTTTTCAAAAATACCTCAACACATAGTGTTCGAAACAGGGTCTGCTGGAATTATGCTAATGTTGGACATGATCAGACCCATTTAAACTTTACAGAAAAATCTAGAAAAATTCAGGAAGATCATACACATTATGAAGATGCTACTGTATGAATTTCGTTGAAAAATATTAAGTTTTGATACGCCTGATCACTACATCTTTGGAATCTAAATTCTGGACCAGAATTGCAGTTTTTACAACACATTTTGTAAAGACCTTTTGACTAACTTATACTTACTAAAAATCTGCGAGGCCTTTTTCGTTAGAAAGTAGACTCGCCGAACTTAGTTTTAGAGTCAAGAAACTCTATAAAAGCTTTTCGAAAGACTTAGTTATGACACACACAGGGGAAGTTCTCATTCCTTCACCTCTACAATTCGGTAAAGCGACAGTTTGTTTTTGATTCATTAGTTATTAATTTAAGGCACTAACAAAGATAGAGTGACAGAGGTAGAAAAAAAAGACAGAAGCTCTCTCTTTTCTTTTATGGCAGAGATCTCTCCACACCAAGGAACCAAATCACAATGGATCAAACAACTGGAAATGATAACATAATGCATAGGTCATTAGAAGGAGTTCCGATCTACGATGTCTACGGAATCGTCAACCCGCAACCATTTCTTTGACATTTGCAAAAGTCCCCTAATGCAGAATTTGACATAACAAGTTTCCAAACTTCTAACTAGCGTAGGAAACCCATTTTTAGGAGTTATCGGACGTGTGAATTAGCGCCACGAAGCTACAGAAATAACCTATCATATTTCTAAGTCAAAACTCAGTTTACCATATCACAATTTTGCCGACAAGAGCCTAAACTTTCTGATCTAAATAGGGGTTCTATTACACCTACAAATCGCCAATATTTCGCATCAACAACAATTCCAATATGCTCAAACTAACTTATTAATCATGCTAATCATCCTAAACTATCCGATACCTCAAAAACGCAACATGCATGACCATCAATGGATTCTCGACATAAAACTAAACACATGTAGGTAATATATAATCAAATCAACATAAAAATTAACTAGGATACTTACAAAGATACAATGAAATAGTTAGAAGATCAAAACCATAAACCCTTATGGTTTCTTGACCTTGGCCGAACTCCACAAACACAAAACAAAGACCCAAAATTCTTGATTGGTTTCACCAAACTTGTTAAAAACACTTAATCTTGAACCCTTGCAACATCAATTATACCCAATTTTGATCAAAACCCAAAAATCAAGAATCTAATAAAAATTAAGAATTTGAGTAACTTGATGCATGCTTGATTTTATTTGAAAAGGATGATGGAGGTTTAGTTTAGGAGTGATTGGGGAAGTAATAGGAATGATCAATTTGATTTTTGGTAATGATGGTGGTTGTTTTTGGTCTGTTCATCGATCACAGAAGAGGGAGGAGAAAAAAATTATATCGTTTGTGTTGTGTGTGTGTTTTATAAAGGAAAGAATAGTATATATAAGGGATAAATTCTAGATTGTATCGACATCATGAAAATAAATAAAAGGGATGCTTGTTTGGGTTGATAACCGGCCTAGGGGGTATGGGCTTGGGTTGTAGTATTTTTTTTCTTTCTTTGAATTACACTAAATTTTTGAGCCTAAACTTTCATTTAAATTGTTAGTAATTGTAAAAACACGATTTTGACACGGTTTCGGCAAAACGCGGATAAAAGTCGAAAGAAAGTACTAAAATGAAATAATTAAGCTCTCGAAGCTAAAATATTGAATTGTTAATTTCTCGATCGCTAAAACAAATAAATATCCAAAGTAGGACTCGCGAATAATTAAAACGACGATTTTAATAAAAATAGGCTTAAATAAAATAGATTCTGTAAAATTTAGAAAGTAGAATTTAAAGGCTCGGAAATAAATAGCGACGTGAAACACGAGTTACACAAAGACAAGCGTTAACAGCTAAGAGTAATGCGACCACATAAAAGTGACTCCATAAATAATTAAGAGAGTCTAATATCATACGTTTGCTTTCGGATACTGACCTTAAAATTAACGGATGTCACAAAATTGTTCCCTACGGGGAGCTCAATGGTGTTCCTGTAGCCTTCGTGGCTAGGTTTGGAGTAATCTCCAAGAGTACGGATAGGATTCGCATCTCCCATGGTGGTTAACGAGAATGGATTACGAAACAAATAACACAAAGAAAAGATAGACTACAAGAAAGCTAATATACAAAATTAAATTCTCACTTGAAAGGATCTAAACGACTAGAACTAAGTTAAACAATGATCAAAACCAAACTATTCCCCACGCAGCAGCGCCAAAAACTTGATGTGAGGGTTGTGAAGACTTCACATGAAGTTTTACAATCCCTTAGGTAGTGTACCTAGTCGTTACAGTGTAGTATAGGCAAGACTCGGGGGTTGTTATCGTTCTCTAGGGGAATAGGTTGGGAAGGCTTGATCAGGGTCTAACATAATTCTAGAGGTTGAAAGAAGATTATTTTTGTGTTTTTATATTTTATGAAAGCAAGTAAATCTATGGTTTGAGAGGTTGGTTTGTTTAACTAGTAACTAAACTAATTAATATCTTTTCTACTGGTGATAACTTTTATGATAAGTAAATGTATTTACCTAATCATGCACTACTCCTCAGATTGCTTCTCCTAGATCCGTTGCTTTGTCACACTTGTGATGATCTGTGTAAGTATTTCTTAGGTCATGAACGGATTACACGAACCCGCCGTCTATTTAATATTCCGTTAAGGCAACGTACAAGTAAGGTAGTATGAAGACTATTACAAGGCCCCTAAGAGTATATTAAATGCATGTGAAATAACTTAAAAGGGATCAACCATATAGTGGGTAAGGTAGTATGAAGACTGTTACCGATGGTATCCTTTCTACACTACTCACGTTTCCCAAGACATATCAACAACGATACAGACAAAAGCTGGTTTTCTAAAGCCTAACGCGCACATTCATCAACAAGAAGCAACATCAAAAGGATCTACAATCTAAGTTTCATGCAATCATAGATAAATACAAATGAGGGTTTAGCTTCGCATGTTATGAATAAAGCAAGAAGATAAATTAATCAAACAACACATATACATATTGAATGATTAAAGATAAATACCCCACTTGATTAAAACATGGATTCAAGGTAGTACAATAGGGTTTTGTGGCCCTAAAAATGACCTATAAAGCTCTTAAAACGACTAAGGTTCGTCTCCCTAGGGTTATACAAAATTATCCTAAAAGTTACACACTAAAACTCTAAAAATAGATTTATATTTATAGAGTTGTCAACGCGATGGTGTCGCTTTGTGAACCTGACGCCGTCGCCACGTAGACGATTCTAGATCCTCTTTAAGTCGGCCACGTCCTGACGCCATCGCCATAATCCTGACGCCATCACTAGATTGATCACGACGGCGTCGCTTTATGCTTGCGACGCCGTCTCCAGCCACTGTTTGTAAAAGTCATCATGAGATTTGGTGTGGGCCCGTAATCTTGTCCGTTTCTTCTCTAAATGAGCCCAAGTCACGTGTATTTCCTCTAAAAGCCATCCAAGTGCTAAAAACTGAAAACAAACGATTAAGCACGTAATCTGGGCATATTTTCATGATTTAGGGGGTTAAATGACCCTAAAATAGTGTATAAAATGACACCTCATCACTTCCCCCAAACTAACATCCCTATCTTGAGCAGATTCTACAACGTTGATGTAGCTTGAATAATATTCTATTTGTCATTAAAGTGCACAACGGAATTTTGTAAAAGAAAAATCACACCAAATACTACTGCTGTGAATATTCGTCCGGGAGTACATGCGAGAAATCAGCAACAATTCTTCTTACGTATGCAGTATACTTCACTAACCATACTAAGTAAAGTAGTATACACTACTTCCCCCTGGAAGTTGACATGGTAACCGAAGTACACATTTTCTCCCATGATGGTTTCGAACTCTCGGAAGCATCATTGTTATGTATGCACATATACACGAGAAGTTCGTGTCTTAAGCACAAATCTTGAGATCCAAACGAACCATTACCCTCTTGAATTCACAAACCGTAGTAGGGAATGAAGCAAGAATGAAGAAAACTTGGTATAATCAAGATCTTGTATATGAATGTCATTGAGGAACTTTGAAAATTTTGCTTAGACTGTGAAGTACCATTGTCTTGGAATAACATAATAATATCCCATGAGAATTGTTGATTACATCTCAACCTTTAAACTCTCTGGCTAACTTACCAACCTTGTATTCTGTCGGTTATTGCTGTGATCACTTGGTGAAATAAACTTGATATACCAAACTTGAAAATGAAGTAAAATTCCCCAAATTTGTCACTTAAGCTTGCACTGTTGTTGATTAAAAAACAATGCAAGATTAAATATTTAAGTACCCTATACTCAACCAGAAAAGTACAAGAAGTACAACACCTCTTGAAATTATCCACATCTACATCTGCGTGTGACACTGAGTACTACAATGTGACTCTTTTAAGTGATAGTTATCTAGGTCTTCAAACAACCACTCTTTGATGCAGGCCAATTCCTAGACTTTTGGTTATTGATCCTAGGTTTTGGTTTGCTATCATTACCTGTGCTTTATGATCTAGCAGAAGGCATTACACTAGGTTCTGAATTCCTACCTTTTTCTTGTGTCTTTTTCCTAGCTTCTTCTAGATAGTGATTATGAACCATGTCATTAGAACTAAATCTTGGCATGTTCTTTGAACTTTTTCTAGATTCGCTAGATGCAATCACATGATTAGGTTTTACAACAGCAGATTATGGAACTTTAGGAAAATAATGAGGAGTGACTGTTTTGACAAAATGTGTTTCACATCAACTTGGGAGGCAAACCATAGTTTTGAAATTATAGGTCGTTCAGACTTAAACGCAGTCGGTTGTCTAACAACTGATTGGTTTCTTAGTGATTGTAAAACCGGTTTTCCTAAGATTAATGGTTTTGCAAACTTAGTATTCACATTATTTCCTTTTAATTTTCTTAACTCATTTTTAATGTTGTAATTGCAAATCCTTTTTCTTGAAGTTGAGCTTTGAACTCATCATTCTTAGCAATCAAAGAAGTTGTGTGTTCCACAGTCTTAGCTCTCATTGTCTTGATAGAATCATATAGTTCTTTGTAATGCTTTTTCAAGGTCTTATTTTCCTTAAGTAATTTAGCCACTTTATGTTCCAATTTGATGTTTATTTTTTCAATTACATCTATGTCATGTTTAACCTTGGCTTCATTACTTTTTACTTTCGAAAATTGACCATGTTGCCCTGATTTTAAAACATTGTTTTGCAATTGTAGTTCAAGATTAATACAATGTGCTTCTAGTTTTGAAAAATCTTTTTGAAACTGGGTAACGGTCTTTTTGAGACAAATATTTTTAGATTTGAGAGATTGATTTGAGAGTTCAGTTGTCTGGTTATCAGTTAATTTAGCAGACAAAGGACGTGCATCGTAACATTGTTCAGCATTCTGGTCAACCTCTCCTTCATTATTGAATTCAGGTTGCTCATTATGTTGTTGTCCTGTAGCAAATACATTATGATCAGCAATCAATTATACCTCGGCCATTGGCTCTTCATCATATATGGGTCTGATATCTGCATCATCAGCATGTGCATCGTTCTCTGATCTGCTGCTTGTATCTTGCTCTCCTGATTCTGTCCTACTGCTTTCTGTTTCAACCAAAATAGCATCCAATGCTTTACTCGTATCAACCTCTTCCTCTGTTGTCTGCATCTGTCTTTCATTCGCCCCGCTGTCATAATCTCTTTTATGCAGTGCTCTTTTATCAATCGACTTTTTAACATATTCCATGTATTGGATCAGAGTATCACGAAATTCTTAAATCTCAGGTTGAGTGTATTCTAGAAAGTACTTGCGTGTCATTACAACATATTCATCATCCAAATAAATCCGTGACCTGATGAACGACTGAAACTGTGTCTCGAGTACTTTAAAATTAGCCATGGATCCAATCTCTTAAAATTCTTCTTTGTTAAGTTTCTTTTCTAGTTGATCCACGTTTAGGAACATTGTGCCTGTGAAAGTCTCAACATCTTGACCAAAGAGCTTCGCAAATGCCCGTATGAATCCATGCTCGGTTCGAGTTCCTTTTAAGTGTTTGTTTGAAAGAAGCTTGAGGTGTGAATGAAGTGGTCAAAAAGATACCATGCAACTCTTTTTTGCTTTGTCTTGTACTAGTTGCATTTGTTGTTCTTCCGAATCCGAACACGGAGATAAAGTATCTTTCGTTTCCATTTTACCTTAAATTGTGAAGTGAAAATTATTTGTAGGATCTTAAGTAGGTAAAGTGATTGTTGTTGTGGATTGTTGTTGTTTGAGTTCACGTGATTTTACAATTTTATGACTTAAACCGAGAAAAGAATAATCTTTTACAGGATTTTACTAAATCAAGAAGAAACCGTGAAAGAATGATTAATTGTTGTGATTTGTTGAGAGTGAAATCGTTCTTGTTGTTAAAGAAATTGAACTTTTGTTAACGATAGATGAGCTAAAAATACGAACGGTTACTATACTTTCAACTTAAAATGATTAACGGTTGATTAAAACACAAACAAGGACTAACGGTGTAATTGAAATCCAAGTTAAATGCTTAACGGTTGTTAATTATAGTTGTAGGGACTAACGGTGCAATAACGGTTCACTTTGGAGGGCTAACGGCTGTGAAATAGGGTCTGAGGACAAACGATGTAAAACAGTTTGAACTTTAAGGACGAGTGAGAATTTTGTCTTGAAATCCAGGGACCAAAGTTATAATTTCGAATTTTGGTATAATAAAAAAACTTTCCCGCTCGTATTACTTCGTCTTCTTCGTAGGATATACATTTTTTCTTTTCAATTCGTTTTCCCTTTTTTTGATCTCGTTTTTTGATGATAACACAAAAGTAAATATGCTACGATGATCTATGAAGGACCTCGATCTTAATGATATTAGTTAGAAGACCCGCGAACAACAAAGTCGAAACCCGAAAAACCCGAATCAACTCGAAACTTAGTCGTTTAAGCTTAAATCTTTTATATGACTTGTTCTTAATACATATTTTGTAGAAACGATTAAATTTTGGCAGAGTTTCGTTTAGATGGACCATGAAAAGGAATAAATTGCTATCACCTGTATCAAACCGCTATGTAGTGGTTTAAGCAAACCGCCGTCTAAGATAGTGAACAAACCGCTGCTTAAAAAAAATCAAACCATTGCGTAGAGGTTTACCAAACCGCTATAAACAACTTCAAAGGTTAAAAATAAGCTGTGACAAAGATAAGCTATGATAAGCTTATTAAAAGCTACGTATATGTTCTCTCAAAGATCTATGAATGGTTTTGACGCTAAAATTTACAAAGCTTTTTTAAGCAAACTAATCCTAAAACAATGGGCCCAAAATTCAAATACGATCTAAATGAATAAGCCCATATGATTAGCCCAAAATGATTTACACACAATATCAAAACCTTATAATGATACAGTTGAAACGTGATATGAGAAACAGAAGAGAAAAAAAATAAAAGATAAAAAATAAAAAACGTGAAAATAAGCCTAAAATAAGTCGAAATAAGCTAAAATAATCAAAATATATACTGCTTACGAGCCCAATAAGCCACAAAACTAACTTATGAAATATTCAAGTGATTGGTTTTAGTGCACGTGTTGGTAATGAATTAACTGTTTATTACTTTTTATCCTAAGATGCACGTAAACAAAAGAAATAAAATAAAAACAAATAAGCCGTATACAAAAAAATAAGCCGAACCAATAAGCTTAAGCTACCACAACAAACACGCAGGGACTATATTAGACTTTATAGTATAGTTTAGTTGTGTTTGGCTATAAATACCCTCTCCATACTTCCATGGAGGGGTGAGGATATTCATTTGGATCATTAGTTGTGTGTGGTTTTCTCTCTCTAGACACACACATCTTCCCTCTCTACACTTTTCTCTCTAATCTAATAAACATGGCAACTTATTTCTTTTATCCTCCCCGACCTTCAGATTGTGTCTAGTTAGTATTTCTTATTGTTAACAAGTGGTATCAAGAGCTATATGGGGATGTTGTGTATTGTTTGTTGTTGTTTCATTCTATCAGCTTATTATTCTAGCATATCATAGATTATACAGCTTATTTTCGTGTGATTTTTAAGAAAAAAAACAACGAAACTTATTTTTGATGTTGTTATATGATCTATCTTCATAACCAGTATAGATCTGCTATTCTGTGCTTAAAAAGACCATTTTTAGAAGCATATTTCTGGTTTGGTGTTCTTCATAGTGGTTTGGTGTTACAAGTACACCTTGTTTTATTTTCTAGTCGAAGTTAAGCAAGCAAAACAAAAAGTTAGTAGTGCCAGCGGTTTGTAAGTGGTCCTCACTTTGAAAGTGACAGTCCAGCAGTTTGGTAAATGTCCACAGCGGTTTGCTAATATTTGACCATGGCAGTTTGATCAAACCTCTGCCGTAGCGGTTTAGTGAACAGGTGCAACGATTTATACTTTTTCGTGGCTTATCTAAATGAAACTCTGGCAATTTTTTTGTGACAACGGTTTGCTATAACTGAGTCAAACATTGACCATGAAAAGTCAAACCAGATCTAGAAAAAAAAGGACTGACTCGAACCATACACACCAACACCACAACAACATCAACAACCTTCATATACAAAAACAACGAAAAAATGGTCTTTTTTTACAAGGGAAAAATCCTTTACCAAAAAAAACATCAAATCCAATAAATCCATAAACTATCCTATCCCTTCATCACCAATAATATCACCAACATATCCCATCTCTCATCCTATTTCATCTCCACTTTACATCATGACTCAAATCGAAATGACAAATCACGATCTCAGATTGTTTGTTTTCGTGTGTAACAATTAATTATCACGACCTTATAAAGATCATGTACACGAAAGAAACATCATCATAGATCAATATGAAGCTTAGTTTCTTGTTAAATTTATGAAACATATTCAAGAATGAATAAGAACAAGATTGCTCATATTCAATTCTTTGTATCGATTATAACACAATTAAATGACCCTACCTGAGACCCTCCAAAGGATCTTGCAGCCATCGTTTCTTGTGTTCTTCTTGGATATACGTTGAAATGGGGCGATGAGTGGTTGCGTTCTTGTTTTTTGGATGAAGAAGTTTAGATGTGGGATTTGGTGAGTGCCTGCGAATGATTTGGGAGAGATGAAAGGATAGAGGTGGATGAGAATATGATATTAGGGTTAAGCAGATAGTTGTAGGGATTGGTACCCTTATATCCCTAATTCGACTCTTGATCGGGTATTTGGATATTTTCGCTAAGCCACTTTGTAACAAATAATGGGCCGGTTGTAAATAGATGGTTGGATTGGGCCTTTTATAGGGACTTATATAGCATTTATATCCCAAATCTCTAATGGATCGGACACAATATTTTTGGCAGACCGGGTCTAAGCATTATCTTGGGCCGAAATATATCTAATGGTGTTGGATCCGAGTATACATGGTATGTGGGCTGAGTTATGATAGTTTGGGCCGAAATGTTCATGGTTCATATTAATTGAGCCAATGTTATTTGATTAGTACGGGTATGATGATTAAGCCGGGTACTAATACACTATCATGACAAGTTTGACTAGACAATGTTTGTTCATTAACGACAATTCAAAACAACATTTGTCCTAGTTTAACAACATTCACGAACAACAACACAACAAACACGATACATAACACTAAAACGATCCAAATAAGATTCACTAAAACGACAAATGGCTAAAGATTCAGATTATGATGACAAGTGATCACGAAGTTGATTTGGTATCCCTTATTTGAGATTGAAGTGGGATTTACAAAGGCGTCTACTTATTTCATCATCGAGACTTCCTTCTATTTTCTACCCCTTTTTCTTTAAACCCAATCTATCGATTGATGACTTGCTTGAACGTATACAACTATGATTGAGACTTAAATTATCTAGTTTCTAGTAGTCGAGGTGGTTGGTTGTTTATTTGTTTGTAACATACACTTAGTGCAATCCACCATCTCACTTTTTCTCTCTACTTTCTATCTCTAAAGTTCTTCTCTTTTTCTTATCTTTGATTCTTACCATGGTGAAGTGAAGTGATTTATTTGGTTCCTACACTACCTTATACTGAAATGTAAAGTTCGGCACATACATTTTTCTGTTTTCCATTTTATTTATAAGCATTTGTGCATCACTTTCACCTATGAAAACGTTAACGTCCCTATGATGATTATGAAAATCATCAGTCGTCCCATGAACATATTCATACCCGCCTTTCATACTACTTAACAAGCTGTGAGCTTGTGTTGCACCAATTTTATTTGTTGCAGCTTTGACAACAAACATTTTTTCAGCTTGAGTCATCTTTCTTTGTTTCTTTGTAAAGTGTTTGTATTCTTTTGGGATAAGCATATGGTTGTGTTTTGGGTAAAATTGAACTAACTTGTATTTTGTAGAAACAATATCCAAAACTAACTTGATACGAGCTTTGCAACCAGTTATATGATGAGTAGTGTTTCTTTTTTGTTTGTCACTATGTTCAGGATCAAGAGTGTCGATATTAATACCTTTTGGAACACCTTCTTTGTTACACATGATGTACTTGTGTTTTACGACTCTTGATTTTGTTAACCTTTGACCTGATTTTTTAACTTTGAAACCTCCCATTTCAGCATATTTTGTATACATATCTATAGCTTCATCTAATGTATCAAAGTAGGCCCCCTCAACTGGTATAGGAATTCCTTGTACATGAGGCTTCCAATATATTGATCCACCAGGTGTTTTATTATTCTCGTATAAAGTTGTTGTTGGTGTTTTAAGAGAAACTGTAAATCAAAAGGCAAAATCTAATGAGATTCATGATAATATAACAACTAATCACATGTGAATCATAAATGTTTTGGATTTGTTTTAATCTATAATGTGATTCATTCCTTCTTAAATAAGAATCACATGGGATTCAAAAAGAATCTCATGTGATTTGCATGAATCACGTATGATTCTTAAATGAAAACCAATTCTGATTTGGTTCAATCTATACTATTCTATTTTTCTTACAACAAACATTACAATACACAAAATCACATGTGATTTTACTTGTTGTATAATGAAATCACATTGATTTTGATTTTTTTCAACACAAAACAATACAAAAACATAATCACATGAGATTCATAACAAAATACTTTTAGAGCAGAATTACATGTGATTTTACCTGTAACTTCTTCCATAACGGTATCTGGATCTGCAACTTCTGGTAAATCATCATCTCCATCTGATTCAACCTCATTCTCTTGTTCAATAATCTATTTGTTCAGATCGATCAGTTTATTCACTTGTATAACATTCATTAAATGATCTTCATCTATTTTCCGACGATCGACGGTGATCTATTTGTATTTTTCGGCAATCGACAGTTGTTTTTTATGAAATTCAGAGATTTACGGAGTTTTAATGCGATTTACCATGATGGATGATGATTTTTTGGTGATTTAGAGTAATTCAATGAAGTCCGGCGGTGGTTGTTATGTTTTCCGACGGTGGTTGTTAGGTTTCCGACGGGTGAATTTTTGTTAGTCGGTGTGTGTGTTTTTTGAGGAGAGAGAAAGTTGAAAATTAAATGAGGGGTAGGTGTTTATTTTTTGAGATTATATATGATGGAAGGTTTGAATATTAGCCATTGGATGTGGATGAAATCAAGGGCCAAGATTACTTGATTTGTTCTTTGTTTAGTAGATGTTCTATGGGGATCTCATCTCGCATGATGGCAGGGTCAAATCTCAAGTTTTAGTGTGAAGTGTGGTGTTATGGTGTTTTAAGCGTGATTTAAAACGACAAAAAACATTTGTAGATGTATATCATATTTCATAATCATATGGGTGGTAAACATTAGTAAGTTCAAGCCTAAATCTAAAATATTAGTAAACGCCAACTCAAATCCCAAATATTAGTAAATCCTCTAGATTCTTCAAAAAAACTCGTCATGCCTTGGCCTTTGCCCGCCTTTTTACGCCTTTTCACGCTTCAACTCACGTCACGCCTAGAATCGACGCTTTTGTGTATTTCGTAACTTTGAAGCTACGCCTCACGCCTTAGCGTCGCCCTGACGCGTCTTTTAGAACAATGTAAATCAGTGTTTGGTTGATAAAATGTGGCTTTCAAAACTCCTTGACAACTTCTTTTTTAATTCATGCCAGTCACGCGGGTATAAAACCTACTAGGTCCATTTAATTCTACTCGTGTTAAAGGTTGATTTGGTTTGTAAATAGGTTTAGGATTAAAATTTAAATTTGGATTAGGTTTAAAATTTTGATTTAGTTTTAGTTTTGATAAAAATATTGAAAAAATGTATAAAAAATATATAATATATAAAACAATTTTAAATTGTTGGTAGATGAGTTTTAAACTTAAAGTATCATATGAATATTATAAAAAAGGAAAAAGAGAAGAGAGTTACATAAAGGACAAAATGATGGCTCACATTTGTCATAAAAATTTGTCATGAATCTCGATATATGACCCAACTTTTACACAACCCCTAAACTGAATTCTAAAACTCTAAACAAACAGTGGATTTCTTTTATTCAAATCAAAACTCAAGCCAACCCCATAAAATAAACACACACTAATTTCATATTAATGCAACAAAAAATTACATGTTTGATCTTTATCGTTGACACCAAATGACTTGTTTCGTCCTTATTTGATTTTAGTTACTCATGTAGTCCCTATTTTTGAAACTAATAACCCTGATGATCCTTATTTTGGATGATGGTTATCTTTTTTCGTTAAGTTCGATTAGTGGAGGGGTACTTTGGTCCTTTAATGGTAAGAATTAATTTTAACCCTAAAAAGGAATTATTAGGTATAATCAAAACCCTAAAAAGCAATTGGTGCTCTTTTCTTTCTACATGGATCACAATGTAGGTGGATTGATTGGGTTGATCCACCAATGTGTGCTCATGCTATTCAAATCATCCATGGATTGTTAAGGGCTAGAAACAGGCTTGAAGCTACCATTGAAGAATTAACAAGTAAAGTTAAGAAGTTAAAAATGTATTTGTTGCTTAGTTGGTTAGGTTTTGTTTCTATTGTGGTATGTTATAGCTTGGCCTAAGTGCAATTTTAAAGGCCATCCATTTTGTGTTTTGGTATGTATAACTTGGGTTAATGAATCAAAAAGCTTACTTTTTTCTAATAATGCAGTTTTAGTTTTTGGTTTGTATTTGGTTTGTTTGAATACAATGTTGCCTTTTCTTATAAACTGGAAATGACCGCAAAAATAAGCATTGACCTACTAAAAGTCAACATGACCACAAAATTGTATTTGGTTTGTTTGACTACTAAAAGTCAACATGACCACAAAAATGTTCTATATACTAGCAATGTAAACTACCGAAACACAACCTGACCACAAACATGTTATATAAACTTGTAATGTTAACAATCACAGCTAAACATAAGCATTGACCTTATAAGTCAATTTAAAGCATGAAACTACCCATTCAAACACTTAATTGTCAAATACATAATAGTCAATGTAAAACAAGTCTCAAGGACTTAATTGTCAAATACATAAAACAAAATATAGTAGTTAAACAAACACAAACTCAGTCATCACCCTAACATATCCTTTCCATTGTTCTTTTTCTTTTGTGCTCCACCACCAACAGCTTTACTCTTTTGTGCTCTACCACCACCAGCTTTACTCTTTTGTGCTCCACTGCCACTAGCTTTAGTATTTCTTGGCCTACTTCGTGTAGCAACATTCCTCTTTTGTGAGGTAACTGTTCCACCAACGGATGAAGATGTAGGAGCCTTCTTTTTCTTTGCATGTCCATTCCCATCATTAGCAACATTTGATGGCCTTTTCCTAGTAGTAGTAGTAAAGGGCCTTTCTGAGGTACCTGTCCCAATTTAATTCATTGGTTCTTTTTGGCACTTACATTATCTGCTGTTGTGGCCTAGATTTCCACATTTGGTACATGTTACAATTTTATGATCCCTTGATAGTTTTCCATCCCTCACCATGTGTACCTTTTATTCTCTTGTTTTTCTCATGCTTTTCTTTGGCCTTCCCACTTGTGTGTGATGTTTAGGTGGTATGAGTGTTATAGGAATTTATTATTTCTTCCACATGACCTTACCATTCAAACATCCAATGGTATAATTGTATGCTTTTTTCCATGTAGTTAACCAATAACACTTATGGACCCATTCTTCTGATATACCAACTTGAATCCCATTAAGTGTCATGTTGTAGTTGGTTGCTATAATATGTACACAAGGGATGCATGTTAATTCCCACCTCATACAACTACAAACCTTATTAGAAACATTCACCACACACTGATCACCCTTTGGTCCCTTCACCTCATAATCTCCCCCCCCCCCATTGAAAGGAACTGTGTAATTGTTAGCTTTATCCATAACTGATTTCAATAATTTAGTTGCAGTATGGGTGAGTGGTCCACTATCCACATCCCAAAGAAAGCAAAGAGTAAAGATTCATGTGGTTATTATAGCTAAATATGAATACTTGCATCAACTTAAACAACTGAATTTCATATTTTGAACCAAAAATTATGTAGAAAGTAGACCTGAACTTATTTGTACTTGACTAACTTTGCAAACTCTAACTTTTAAAAGGCACTATTCCTAAAACTGGAATATATTAAGGGCCCGTTTGTTTTACCCATTTTCTTTGGGTTTTGGATTTAAATGGAAGAATCCATTGTGGTTGTATAATAGGCATTGAGATTTGGATTTGTTATCTCAACAGTAAGGGTTTTAGAAAAGTCATGGGGGGTGCCAGGTTTTTCTTAAAGTAGTGGGTCCCATTACTTTTTCTCTCTTTCTCTTTCTTCTTTTTATACTTATAATAATATTTATATTTTAAAATATAAATATATTTTATCTCTCTTAATCTAAATTCAAATCCAAATCTTAAACCAAATCCAAATCCAAATCCTAAACCCATCTATAAACCAAACGGGCCCTAAGTAAAATTTATGGCCAATTCAACATCCAATGATAGAGTGCAAACAACTTTTAGCGCAAAGAATTCAATGTATATCCATATAGATTTCTAACTCATGATGCCACTATAGGTAAGATGCTCAATGTTAATGAATATTTTCAACGCAAACTACGGTCCAAACCTAATTACTCGTTTATGCTATAAACTGATGTAGACATACCAATCATGCTTGTAATAATAATAATAAAGAAAAGCTTACAAATTCTTAAGGCGACGACTTCAACCTGTGGTAAGCATAAATGTTATTTCGCTTCTTTACGACCCGATGTTTTCTTCTTTCACCTATCCTGAAATGTGACAACCTAAATCATATACCTAAAGAATATTATACATAAAGTTAAACAACAAATACATAAAAATGGTACATTAACTTACTAGGACCACTAAGTACAACAAACTCTTTATACATCTTCACACCTTCATCCTTCCTCCCAATCCCCCGATACACCAACCTGCAACAAAATCATAACAAAACACAAACATTAAAATAAGCAATCTAAACACTCGTAATGACGAAAATGAATTAAAGAATTATAACCCAAACGTGTATATATTTGTTATGTACATAAATTTTTTGATTCTTCCGGTAATCTTCCATCACCAAAAACTCCCAAATTTTTAGGCAAAAAGAACCCTTAAAAATCAAACGACAACTCTCGCTTTTTCATGATCTGACAGCATGCATGTGTGTGTTTTTTGGAGACGATGGAGGATGAAGATGGTTTAGAAATATGTTATCAAAAGGCTATAACTAAAAAGAATTTTATCTTAGACCGGCCCAACCGAAAGCTCAAAAAATCAGCGAGAACCCAACGCAAAATTGAGTATATTTATAATGTGCCAAAATGATGAAGCCATTTAATTTTTTTCATCTTTTAATATCCATATAAATATATAATTAAAAGACGAAGCTACCTCTCCCATTTTTAGACTTTAACAAACAAAATAAAAAGCCAACTAATATAAGGATCCCATTTTTAGACTTCAACAAACAAAATGAAAGGCCATCTAATATAAGGATTGTTTTGGTTATAGAGCCCTGTTCGCTGCGCCATTGCTATCATTACTATGGAATTGATAAGAAAAAATTACACAAATCGTCCTTTTGGTTTACCCTAAATAACACTCATTGTCCCTATCTCATTTCAATTACGTTGGGGCTTCCTAATTTCAAAACTAGTAGTGGTTCTATGGAAACAGTCATAAGACACCCAGTTATAACATAACGACAGCAAGTACTCTATCCAAACATAAGGAACATGGAAACTAAAAGGGTTAATAAACATAATTCATGCACAAAAGGAACCACATTCAATACATTAAACATAAACACAGTACTACATTCTTCTACTAACAAAGTTCATAACCAAACATAACAAACGTGCAAATTAAAAAACAAAAACCATTAACAATAACCATGCCTAAAATCCAGGTGTTAAAAACGATATATTCAACCAGATTCAGCATCAACAAACGCGATGTAGAAGCATCCTCATAATCACACTAATCACCAAAACTTTTTATCATTAATTCAGAAGAATAAGGAGCCATATCCGATTCAGAAGTAACCATATTAGAAGGATCAGAAGCATACTCATCATAAGTTTCACCATCATCATGTTGGTTAAGAATGGCGGTCTCATAATCATAAGCATTCTTAAGAAGAACAAAGCAAACATCATCGGATTCCACGTTTAAACGCAGACGATAACCTCTCACCTTGGAATACTCAACCGCTTCGTGCCAATCAAGATCTGTCACGAGCGGTTCATAAACTGATATTTCAGGTTTCTCGTAGGATAGTTTGTAACGTCCAGGAGTTAGCATAAGATCAACCTCAAGCATACTTTTAACAACAGAAAACGTCTAGCACCATAAACATCTAAGAAAACGTGTACTTTATTGATGGCGATTCTTATTTTATAATCACCCCCATGAATCCTTACTCCTAAACCATGAGGCTCATTCCAAACAAGGATGCCAAACTCCAATAGCTTTGCTTTAAAAGTAGGCATGTCAACTGCATACAAACATATCAAAACTCAATTTGCAAAGATTGTATATTATCAATAAGAAAACAATGCAAATAAAAAAATTCATGGTGCTACTGCTGATCATGAAAGATACTGGTTTTTCACTATAGGGATATGTAAATAACGCTAATGTATCATAAATATGAATTCAAAACTGGAAAGAAAAATAAATTAATAAAGCAAAGTTAATATCAACTCATCTTCTGTATAGATAGAGATATAATAGATTTGTGGAATCGTAAGGGATATATTTTATTTATAGTATATAGAAAAAAGCATATAGTATTCGACATAGGCTCGGGTATAATTATTAAACCCTATTTTCAATATAGGTATACATTTAACTATTGTGTTGGTCAAATGTAATATGAATAATCGAAACCAAAAGGTAAAGAAGCCAAACAAATTATCTCATGTTATACTAAATAAAAACCAAGATGACGTGTAGAAAAGACTTGAACGAAAAAATGAAAATTAGAGATGAGCACCAGTAATAAAATCTCAAAATGTATGGTCTCAGAAAAGACTTGAACGAAAAAATGAAAATTATGCATGGGAGTGATACCAAATACACCCTAAATGTATGGAATTTAGTCAAACATCCATCAGTTGTAATGCATAATAATTATAATGCCCAACTCAGTTGATACAAATTTAAGTTTAGAAAATTCATCGAAGGGGCGGATCTAGCTTGCGGACAGGGTATGCACAGCGGATCCAGCATTTCAAAATGGGTGTAGCAGAATTTTTTTAGTAATAGACATGCAAACAAATTTACATCAATCATTGTGTAACAAATTATTTTTCGGCGTTTTTAAGCTTATAAGTGGTTCTTCATGATACAACTATCTATTATTATGTTATAAAGCCTAAAAAGCATTAAATTAAAATCTTAAAAAACAAAAAATTGAAAAAAATCAAGATAATGTTCCTACTTTCCATACAAAAGCTAGTCAATACTCCAATTTATCAACTAATAAGTAAATTTGGGCCAAATTATGTTTCTCCTCCTAATGGGCCTAGCTATTGGGCTTTATAGATTTACTTATTGAACAATTTCTAGCTTTCAGTTATCGTCTCCTACATGTAACATCCCTGTAACAATAAAAAATCTAAGAAACTGAAAACCCGCAACTCTACTAAAAAAACATGGCTGCCAATTTTATGTGTGGCACGTGCTACATGTGGCCAGGCCTTAGATCCGCCTCTGTGTTTTTTTATTACTTCAAAACTTGGTACAAAATACACTACAGATTTACATGTGCACACCCTCTATAATACTGTAAAATGATCAGTGCATACCCAAAGATTAAAAAAAATATCAAGAAAAAGGAACTAAAAGAATGACTGGTAAAAAATGAATAGATGGGTGGTTTGTTAATGAAGAAGGAGGTCAAATGGTCAATATATTTTATTCTCAGCCATAAAGCTAATTAGTTGTTGCATTGAACTTTGAATATGTCATTAGAAATTATAAACTTAGACATACAGATATAGTGTTTTCAATATATATTTTGTCATTTGTATTGTAGAATGCAGAGTGAGTAATGAATTTATTTGGAGATTGTCTTTATATGTTTGATTTTAATACATGCTGTTCTTTTAGTACCAAGTTGGAGTTAATATAGTTTTTTCACCCTTGTCATTTTTTATAATTATTAATGTTTAACTTGATTGAAACCTACAAGTTTAACATTATACCTTATTATAAAAAACTAGAAGAGGTTTACTTGTGAAAAAAAAATCCGCCAACCCCAACTTTCCAGCCAGAAAAACCATATTTATCAATAACCATACTACAGTAGTGCATACCCTATTTTAAATTCCTAGATCCGCCATTGAATATATAATAAACTAAAAACAAAGATACTGGAAAGGTATGTGGGACTAATTAATCGCATAGAGTTTGAGAAATTACCATCAAACAAAGACTGGGCATACTCAAAAGTCACCGAATGATTGTTTAGCGATAAAATTTCTTCCTTTGTAAGAGGACGTTGCCGCACGCGTTCAAATTCTGGCTGATTCACCAACGAGTCGCCAACTAAATCTCCCTCCATAGAATTCTGTACAAACATATATGAAAAAAAAATTAATAACTAAAAAACATTTATACCCGTTAGGTTGAAACAATTTAAGAGGTTTTCCCTCTACAACTTTGAAAGGTTGCCTTGTTTCTTTCTAACATAAAAAAACCCCGCAATTTTACACATTTATCCAGTTTTTCATAAAATATAATTGAGCTTGACCTGTTTTCATGTAACACGGTTAGTAAATTTGTAAAGAGCATAATCAAATTAAACCCTATCTTAGTATGGTACTTTAGTACCTGCTCCATGTATGTAGGACCATCATGTGCACCTTCTTTGCCACCATCTGTGGCATTTTTGTTCATTGCATTAATATACTTAGTAAGAATAGCTGCTTGAACTTGACAAGACTTCAAAGCCTGGTCCACCCATCAGCGTTAGTACATCAAACAATCAGTAATTTATTTTTTATTTAACAAAGACAATCAGTAGTTGAAATTAGACCATTTCCTAATTACAATTTGAGATTAGAAGAAATATCACATTTTCAAGTGTTGCTGCCTCTTTAGGAGTTTGGGAATTAACAATGGCAGCCTGCACAAATTGTAAGTGGTGCAAATATATATTATGTTAACATAAAACCGGTAAAAGTCGTCCAACGTGTATATTAAATGCACAAAACCCTCCTATTATATTAGTAAGAAAACGCAGTAATCGCGCACTTTACAAACACATGTTAAAAATATAGTTTAATATATTTTTTATTTTGAGAGATGAAAGATGGATTTGTAAGAAGGTAAGATACCTTCATAGCAGTAACTTCCTCTGGTGCGGGACCAATTGCAACAAACCACTAGACAGATTCTTTCTGAGCCTCATTTTCAGCCTCTTCAGATGCAAATAACTTGGATGCTTCAATTCGCTCCTATTATTAACCGTACAGTATTACAAACAACCTTCCCGTTAAAGGAGCACCAAAAATAAACTTAATAGCAGAAGACAAACAAGCGTAACTCAAAAGCATAAAAATATGATAAAGACTAAGCATGTAGTAAACTGCATGGCATATAGCAAGTGTCAGGTTCAGAGGTTGGTTTGCGTCCTCTATATCAAGTTATGAACATTGGCAAAAAAACAGAAAGTCAAAGTCAAAGCATATATAGTATGCAAGCGTTACACATATACACACAATGGCATTTAAGGTGCACCATATCATACATCAAGCTAGACAGCAGACTATTAATGATACAGAGCTTTAGTCTTAACTTTTACATATGAACTAGATATGCCATAACGTTGTTTTACATGGTTGATCGTCATTAACATAAACAGGTTGAGAGATGATCAAGTCCAACACAGTTTAAAACTAGATAGCAAAGACATTCTACGATACTCTGTAATACGTAAGGTTTAATTCTGCAGTACGTAACTCCTTTCAATGTAACTTCAAGGTGGAATGTGATCAGGATATATGGAGCAGACTATTATGATTTTATCCCTATGGTATATACACTAGGTAAACATTAGTTTTCTTTGTTTAAAAACAGCCACTAATCGTAAATCGTTACTGCAAGACAAGTCATTGATAGTGATACATAACGGCTCAAACTGACTTAATTTAACGTCTAACCTAGATGGGTCATCAAGACTTAAGAGGTACTATTACGCGTCAGCCATACATCTATGATTAAAACATTGCATTGATGTTAATTGGATACTCCATCATCCCATAATACAGGTCTCCACCTAACATATTTATTGTTTACTCCCAAAATAAGAAGGGTTTCCCCATTTCACAAGCTTTCAGCAATCGCAATAAAAAAACTCTAAAACTATGAGGTGGCATTTATTGGTCGTCACCAAACTTCTCTCTATAAAATCTGTGTGTCTCTTCCTTGAGTGGGCATTTATTTTAGAACAAAAGGGTTGTTATATCAAACCAATTGAGGTCTAAGAGAGCTAATAAGACAAAACGATTTTAGTTCCTTATGTTCTTATTTGCTACTCTATAGTCCATTAACTTTTAAGTAAGCAAATAGTCTTCGCATCCTTCATTATCCTTACTCTATTTTTCTACA
Source organism: Tanacetum coccineum (assembly GCA_026074375.1). Taxonomy (NCBI): domain Eukaryota; kingdom Viridiplantae; phylum Streptophyta; class Magnoliopsida; order Asterales; family Asteraceae; genus Tanacetum; species Tanacetum coccineum. Next base: position 10,153 of record BQNB010003474.1, on the reverse strand, counting down.
TGAACAGCTCTGCTTTATTTCACCCGAAACCTTGCTTTTCCACTTACATTGAAGAAGTGGTATTGAGATACTTTAAATGTAAACAAATACCTTGTTGTTGATATTAAAATGAAAAGGATGTTGCGATATAATGATTAAAAAAACCTTACAAAATTTGAATTCTTTTAGGAATTGCTAGGCCTGGTATTTTCCATTTATTAAGAGCATGTAGTATATCCTAAACATACTCATGATGGGTGTCATGGAAAACCAAGGTTTTAGTTAATGCAACAACAACAACAACAACAACATGTATTTGTGACCATTTTACCCTTACATTTTCCAAATTTTGAAGGGTAAAATGGTCATTTTACATGACAAAATAGTCACAAAATACACACAATGATCGACTTTTGAAAGTTTGATGACAAAATAGGAAAAATAAAGATGGCTACACACAAAGACAAAAAGTGTCAAGTTAGATGACTTTTTAAGTCATTAGCCCAAAACAATAAATCATCAAAGAACGGATGAGATAATATGGGCACATTTAATAAGGACAAAAGATGTTTACGGCATCACCTACGTGCCCTTCAATCAAAATAAAAAACATCAAGCTACTGATAGAAACTTTGCACATAATAAACAATACAATGAAAAGAAAAATACAGCACAAATTTCCACTTTCCCAGTAATGCCACATCCTGATCATAAACATAAGCATGCAGAAATTAATTAACTAACATTTTGTTCGATTTTCTTGGAGTCGAGCGAAAGAAGAGATTTCAACTTGTGGATAACATACAGTCGATAGTTTGGTTTCTTTGTGATGTTATTGCCCAGTAAGCTCAAGTACAGCAGCTTCGGGAGTGATGCAAGCGGATTAATCTCAACGAAATTATCAAGTAGATTGTTAGTAAGAACCAAAGTGTGCAGTTGCGACAATAACTCTATACATTTAAACACCACAAAATTGTTATAGAAAAATCACAAACAGTGATATGGGCCGTTTAGATACTACTTCCATTTTCTATTAAAATCAAGCGTCAACAATGAACAATGTATCCAAACAGGAAGCAACTTCTAAAAAGGCTTCAAACAAAAAGATTAACGTGCTTAAAAATTATAACTCTCCCGCATTTCATATGTATTTATTTAGGTACAGAAGATGCACTCTATGACAGCATTAATTGATCTAGTAACCAGTACAAAAGGAAGGGGTGTTTGGTTTAGCTAAATTTAAGAGCATTATAATACCTCCAATGTTGGGATTGATGATCATAATACTATTGATATTAAGCAACAACGTTCCAAGTCGATTTAAGTTGGGGAAATTCTCAAGTTTGAGAATCTCATTGTGTGACAAGTCAGTAGTGTCAAATTAGTCCTGTTTATAAACACAACAAAACATCATCAATGTCATTACTAAATAACAGAAAACTAAAAATCAAGTAACCCCAACCCTAGCCTACATTAATGCATTAAAGTATCATTCAAAAACCAAACACTAACAAGCAGTCACTAATCTAACAATTTCAAAACCCAAACCCTAACATACAGTTACACAACGATAAGCTCACTTAATCTTGTTTATAGGACAAATCATCAATTAAATTATCAAATAACTATAAATAACCCTAACCCTAAGAGCACAAGGTATCGGTGTTATAGGGCTGGCTGGTGCCCTATAACGCCGACGGATAACGTAGGACGACACCCCACCCCAAGCCATAGGGCCTTGTGCCTAACTTAACAGTCGAGTTATAGGGCATTTTTTTGTTTTGTATTTGTGCTTTAACTTGAGTGATGGAGAAAGGTGTTTTTGGGTTAGGTTAAAGTGTTGAGGTGACAACATTTTTTGCTATAACACGAGCCGGGCACCTAGTGCTTTAACAAACAGTGATACATATATAAGCTTCAATTTAACCTAATTAACTAGAGTATTTCATAACCCTAAAGAAAACAACAATACTAACCTCAATAAACCGTAACCCTAACCCTAACAGACATACACGCATAATTTAGCCTAATTTACATTAGTAGACTGACCTCAGTAGCAACTAGGTTTTCGATACAGGTAATCTTATTACCTGTTAATATTTTTTTTATAGATTAGGGTTTAAATTGGATAAAAAAAATTATAAAGAGATGAGGGTACCTTTGAGATCTAGTACATGTTCGCCACTATTTTTGAAAAAACGGGAGCTTTTCCTTATCAAATCTGCGTTCAATCGAACCATTCCGCTTTCTTTTGTTTTTGGTTTGTGTCAAGTCAAAGAGCAGTCGTTTTATGCATGAATTTTAGTCATGCAATTCATCTTCCTATTTCTAACCGCTATACCCTCAAATGTTTTTATTAGTACAATTTTTACTTTTACTACAAAATCAAATTTTCGTCCCTTTTTTTACAGTACCTTTTCTTTTCTTTTCTTTATTAAGGGTGGTGTTATCGTTACCTTAGGGGATGTTTGATTAAAAAAAACATTATTTGAAACTGAATTAATTAGCGCCTAAATGATTTAGTATCTGTATGATCGTTTGATAAGCGTTCTAAATGACATAAAATTACCATTCTAACATTTGTATCCAACAAGTTTGCTTATTGCCCGCGCGTTGCGGCGGGACTGATTAGTAGCTGAAACATGTTTTTTATTGTATTCACATTTTACACCAAAATGAATATTGTAACTTGTCACATAGTGGTTGAACTTATAAGAATAATGAGAAGGTTTTATACACAGTTTGATATGCACAACCTGATCCAAAGTACCATGTTCCTAAACTGAGTTGAAAACTTAAAATAGATACAAGCTAATAGTTGCCACTGGGTATGTGACCATACTTTTGCTAACTAGGGCTGTAAACGTCTTGCGTTTTATAGTTTAATGGACTTGGACCTTCTGATTTTTGGGCTACCGTTTAAAGTCTTCTGAAGATTATGCAATCGTCAACACTGCGCGCAAATGAGTGGTTCTTGGCCAAAGTGGTTCCAAATAAATTTGAAAAAAACGAAAACTGATAAATTCTCCAAAAGACTTCCTTCCAAATAATGATCAATCCCTGAAAATGGAGAATACTTAAGCGAAGGCATAACTCAATAAATAAGAGCTAAGAGAACAACAAATAACGCGGCAGTGTGAGCATGCCATGGGCCTTGAGAGGTGCCCAGACGTTCGTACCCAAACTTTATCGAATATGGTTACCAAATTCAAAAGTACATATTTCAGTAACAAATGAAATTTTGTAATGGGAATTATATGCGGATCTAGTTGGCGCGCAAAAAACGCATAAATTTTATCTTGATCGCTTGTCTATTGTGAACGTTATAAAATATAGCATAGATGTCTACATAAAGCTGGTGATATGTTTTGTGTAGATGGTAAACAGAAGGCACTCAGGCCCACCTAGGTAATATACACAAAAAACACAAGAATAATATAATCGATTGACGATGCGGTTACACGTACCGATGTTTTAAGAACTTCGGCAGACCGCTAAAAATTCCACAACATCGTAGACGTGAAACCCAATATGCATTCCCAATATATACTGCACAGAAAATAAGACAACCTCTTTGAATTTTTTTATGCGATATAAAAGGTTGCACACCAAATGTGATCTTGTAAAGTAAATCTTTAAGTTAATAAACAAATGTAAATCAAACTAACTAGTAAAAGCCGCAAAAAAATTAATGTGTTGCTGCCAAGAATGTGTTGTCATGAGTTGCATAGGGTGGGATCATTGCAACTCTTTTGGTTTTGTGTTTGAAAACAAATGTTATTATTTCCTAAGTATTTTTGTATTTCTTATCTGTTGCACTATCATTTACTTACTTATAAAAACTAACAAAATGAACGAAAAGATACTTGCATGAAAACTCTGTTTTATGAATAAATAGTTTAACAAAAAGAACGAATATGTTGCAACAAACATAGACTAAAAATTGTTCTCAGTTTTTCTGTTCTGTTCCAGAGAAAGAAACTCAACTCAATGTCATTGTGTCTTGAAAAGAGTATGATCAACGAGAAAAACCGCAAGCAATAAAACATTAAACGACAAGGTACGGTCGAATGATGGAGGACAAATATGTAATTTTCATGAAAAACTTTACAATTTTAACCACGATTCTAACATTCTTCCTTTGTAAACGACAGCAATATAAACAGTATACCAGCTCACGGTTCTAAACACATATTTAGCACTAAAATGTCCTTTGTAATCTCGTTATAATTCTACAAGTTTGGTCGTGTCCTAAGCCTTAACCGCAAACGAAAACTAAATGTACTTCAAAAGCAAAAGCCAATTTTCGAGGAATTCGCATAGTGAGGAATAGCAAAGCCAAGAGGGTGGAGGAGAAGTTTTCCAGCACCAAGCTTCGTCTCACTTAACAAAGGTGTTTTTGAGCTCGTCCAAACGTAATATCCACCACTGTCTCCCTCACTTAACAAAGGTGTTTTTGACCACGTTAATAACAGCTCGTCCATACGTAATATCCACCACTGTCTCTCTATTCCATCTTGTTGGATTTGCTACTTAACCATCTGCCAGATGGACACATCCAAACAGCTCCCTATTTCAACAATGAGCATGTTAATAACAGGCCTCAGTAGAATCTCATTTAAATGGTTAAGTAGCAAGATAAGTGGCCAGAGCTAGCTACTATATGTTAATTTGGTGGATTTCTTAAAAGTAGAGTTTTGGAAGTATGAATGAGGCAGCATTTTATTTATCTACATTTGTCAGCATCCATAACATTGCACACATGATATAATGAAGGTGGACGGGTAGATTCATACCTAATAGGTTCTGGATGGTTGTATTGTAAAAAATATGATGTACAGTGTTGTGTGGGGGCGGCGTGCATGGCGGGGCCACTCGAAGCACTGTTTTTAGTGGGAGCGAGGTTTTATGTAAAGCAAGTTTTTCCGAAGGGGGAATGGGTCCATTGGGTTAAGGTGAGTGGAGACTTGATTAGAGTAGAGTAATATCCTAGGAATACTTGATAAATCAACCCCCCCCACCCCACAGAGAACGATCACCTGCCTCCCCCACCAAACCAGTACTTCACTTTCTATATTGGAAGATAACCTTCCAACTCCCCTCAAACCTGTCGCAGCGCCTACTCTCGCTCCGTCAACCCTTGAGAGACTCTCTAATCCGGCCCCAGCCTAGTAAATGTGACCCGCCACCGCGGACAGTGGCAGTACACCACCGCTCCCAATACCCCGCCCCCCCCCCTCCTGCACTCCCCCATCCCCTCCCATTCTCCAACCGACGATGTGCCTGCTTTAGAAAGCATCGTCGAAAGCTCCCAGATTTTAGCTATGGACCCGTGTTCCAACCCCCCACCCCCCCCCCCCCCCCGCTGCGACCCCTCCTTCAACTACCCCGACCCTCCAGAAACCCCATCCACCACCCCCCCACCTCACCAAAGTAGGTAAGCACCCTACCGTGTGAACCCTCCCCTACGCCCCACACATTTAATCCTCAGATGATTTTGCAATCGATTTAAGTCAGTATTATTGATTATTGTGATTTGTTGAGTATTTCATTTTAATGATGGCCACTCATTGGGGGTATTGTAATATTTAGTACATTGGGACAGATAAACCGACATATAATAGCGTACCCAAGCTCTCCATCATAATGCCGCGAACTGCGAACACTAACTATAGAGTGTTTAGTGTGGGTAGGAAACAACTAATTATTAATTAGGTTAATCAGCCTAACCCTTAACGCATATTGTGAGGGCCCACCGAACGAGTCTTACGCGCTACCATAGATCTGTTCCTTCGCTTAGCTATATGAGGTATCGTCAAATCACAATGATAGAGGGAGGGGTGTCTGCAGAGAAGCTTGTCGTTTTTGTGCCTGGAGCGATTTGTTTAGTCGTCATGTGCTTGCATTTAAATGCGATGAGGGAGCGTTAGATCATAACACCAAGTGGGGTTTCTTTAGAGATTTTGCGGGGAGTAGGAGGAGGGCTGTTTCGTGAGGATATCCTGGTTTGGTCGGCTAGGAAGGAAAGTAGCGTGGTTTGCTGTGTGCGTTGGTCTTACGTTGCTTCAGTGCGGGGGGTGTAGTTGTCAAAAAAGAGGTCGTCCAAGATTGTCATCAACACTTGGAGTAGAGAGGACTAGAGATGTAAGGGGGGGGTTGCGGGGTGAAATGAAGGAGGGAATAGAGTCCCAACCCTAAATAATAGAAGGAATTAGATATAAAATCTCCCCACGAGCCTAAAACAATCCCCATTGCGGGAGATACGTGGGGTTTACTGCTGCCATCAACACACCCCAGAAAACAACGATCCACACCGGGGACTCCAGGTGGACTCCACACTCTAACAGAAGTGACACCCAGACCCGGTCGAACACCCACCCACATACGCACAACCCTGACTACAAGCGGTAACCACAACCCGCCACACTTCCCCTCTCTCAGGAAGAACACATACTACCAGACCCGTTCCCAACTACTCTACAAACCCGTACACCCCTCCTTGCGAAACGAGGCAACCTCTCCGGGTCACTACAAGGCAAGTCAAGACGATCTAAGAGCTAAGCGAAACTAAGTGATCTCCTTTTCCCCCCATAGTGTGTATACTAATAGCCCTAATAAAAATCCGCCACTAACCACTGCTCCAATAACGTGATTCCTAAAAACTCTTCCTCTGCATTCTACTTCTTCAACTTTGCTATAATCTGTTGAGAGATCTTTTCTTCCTGTGTGACGAGTCACAAGCGAAGTGTAATAAACCAACAAAAGATGGGAGTTGGTGCCATTGGTGTTGTTTATTTTTTTATTTTGTATATTTTTTTTTTTTTTTTATTTATATTTATTTTTTTTTTTTTTCTATTTGTTGTTTATGTATATTTTTTTTTTTTTGTTTTGATTTTTGTTTTTTTTTATTGTTTTTTTTTTTTTTTTTTTTTTTTTTATTATATGATTTGTTATATGATGGGGATATTTTTTTTTTTTTTTTTTTTATTTTTTCTTTTTTTTTTATTTTTTTTTTTTTTTTATTTTTTTTGAAAAGATACAATAAGTTTGGTTCTTTCGTTTGTCAAAACCTAGTCTTGTTGTTCCCGGAGATACTCACCCTGGGTTGTTTGATCTATCTCATGTTTAGGCTGAAAGAAAATCCTTCCTTCAAATGTTTCCTTAGGAGTAGATGACGATAGTAGTGTAAGATGATTCTAATCAAAAAGGTTTAGTTTGGGAAAGTTTCGAGGTATTTGGTTATAAGGCATGTAATATTACGTGAGGACACGCAATCGTTTAGTTTGGGGAATTTTGATAAGTGTAAAATACACATATCTGTTTATACCTAAAATGACCCAATTAAGCCCAAAACAGACTAAAAATGGCAAAGATATGTTTGTTTTTGTGTTTTGTGTGTGCAGGTACGGATATATCAAAAATCACAAGAAAACCGTCAAAAACGGGCAAACACGGACACGAGGAACGGAAGAGCACAAAAGAAGCTAAGGACTCAAAGCCAAAGCCAAGGACTCAAAGCCAAAGCCAAGAAAAGTCAACCCTTGGTCAATTCTCAGTCAACAAAAGTCAAAAAACAAAAGGACAAAAACCCAAAATTACACAAATGGGCCTTAAACCCTTTATTCCATACCCGGATCCAAAAGCCCAAAACCCTAAAGCCCATTTTCCTCTTATAAAACCACATGGACTATTTCTGCCAAACTTGGAAGTCTTTTTACACTACATCTTTTATAAAACAAAGACAAGGACTATATTTGCAAATAGCCCAAAGTTCAAATGTATTTTACCCGTTTTACAGTTAAAAAGGGCGCAAA